>JAOEGT010098383.1:0-13396 GCA_025447795.1 Speoplatyrhinus poulsoni | reverse complement strand
TATCCGATTTAGTACCACATATGAAAGTGGCCCAGATCTGATGATAAAATATCAGATTCCATGTGATTTGTGCTGTTAAGACTGCTCTGAAAAGATCAGACCCGAGTCACTTTGGGGCGAAAAAATCGGATTTGGGTCAGATTGGTGTGCAGTGTGAACGTAGCCTTAGATTGGATTCTATTTGGATCGTATTGTGACTGTTAAATTATACCAAATAACACACTCATGCTGTTCATCAAATGACATAGTGCCTGTATGAGAGAAGTGATGGATACAGTGTACTCAACCAAATGGATTATTATTATTATGATACATTATTCAATCTATTCTGGTTTTGTTGTGTTACTGCTCTTCAGATTCCCCGTCCACCAGAAGTACACAGTCCTCCTCTGTGTTTTTTGGCGGTCCAGACTTGGGCAGAGAGTGCAGTTTCGTAAAGCCTCTGGCCTCAACACCAGGGACCAAGACCCTACCAATAGGTTAAGCTCTTTTCTACTATATCCTTAGCTTAGCATATTAATTAGCTGTGCCATCATACCTATAACATTTGAAAGCATTAGCATTCAAAATATAGCAGCACAGTAAATGTCATCCGTATGTTATAACTAATATAATTAATATAACATGAGGATTTAGACTGGCATAAACCTTGAACCATCACCTCAGTGACGGCCCCATGACCTCCACTGAATGCTGACCGCGGTTGCTTACTTCATGGTTTGTTTACATGGGTTAGCGTAAAACAGATGGATTTGCAGCTGACCAGCGAGTCAAGCTTAACCTCTGACACCGCCTGCACACATACATGTATAGCACAAGCATGTGTGCTTGCATGCACGTGTCTTTTTGTGTGCACACAGATCAATACTGAAGGAAGGAACCCTGTAATGACTTTTTAAGGCCACGCTAGCTAATAGCCCCTATGCAAGGTTGCGGTATTGACAAGCATACACACACCAATCAATGCTGTGTGGTGTAACACATACACAGTGAATATTAGATTGGGAAAATGCCATAGCAGGTTATTGTCAATAACAGTAACAACTTGTAGGAATTCAATTATGTCAATGTTAGTACATTGGCTCATTAAGATATACATTTAATTCATTATTTCTTGAATGCATTGACTGTATCTGCCATAATTTCATTTTATGTGCTGTTTAGTAATGTTTATGCTTTATTTTAATTGAATAATACACCTTTATGTGCAGTTTAGTCATATTTTTATGTTTAATTTTAATTGAATAAAACACAAGATCGATAAGTAGCTGACTTATGATTTGGCCCTTTCTATTTTTCCTGTCCCACATTGTCGGCCATTGGTCTGTCCTTTCTACATGTATTTAAGCCCTTGTGCTGTCGCATGTAGTGCTTGTTGCTGCCTGTGCGTTCTTTGCATTGAATAAAACCCTTGAAACCTCCCTGAGATGTCATGACTCATGTGATTGGTTCTAGCCTGCTGCTCAGCCTGACAGAAACGTGTTTGTGTGTGTGTTTGTGTGTGTGTCCAGTGCCCACAGCTCTCAGGGTGAATGTACCGACTAACAGCCTGGGTGTAGATGGACGTCCTCCCTTGCTAAGCCCGTCCCAGACCCCCTTAGGGCCTCAAGGCCAGTGCTACCGCAACAGTGACCCAGGTGACAGTCCACATGAGCTCTGCTCCCCTCCTCCTGAGCTCATGCATTCACCACACGATGCACCACACCAGCACTAAAGCACGTGTTATAACATGTCTCGTTTCCACTGTGTGCAGCAGCGGCCTCTTCTTTTTCTTCTTCTTCTTCTTCTTCTATGAACTCTGGCCCGCCAAAGAAACGCCACCGGAGCTGGCACCCAAACACTCTGCTGCCCGTACCATCGACGGCTGTTCCAGTGCCAGCCATACGGCCCATAGTGTGCACTCCAGGTCAGTGTTTTGACCTCTTTGGATTTGATTACAGCTACAATGTGTGTGTGTGTGTGTGTGCGTGTGTGTGTGTGTGTGTGTGTCTTTGGGAGAGTGTTATTGAGTGCTCTGGGTAGTCTAAACAACCCCCCCCCCCTCCCCCTTACACCTTGCATTGTGAACATCACATTTGCGCCGTTCTGCTGTTATATAACCACGGTGTTGCTCACGGAAGGGTGACACCATTGCATTTAAATGATGTTAAGACATCTTTTCCAACACTCCAGCCGTTACGAAGGTGACTCAAACACAATACTTGATATTCTAACACTGAACCGAACGTTCTCAGTGATGTCTCTGCCAGCCAATCAGCCGCCAGCAGCAGGGGTGGTCCAGCCACAGCCGGTGCCCGCTGGAGAGACGGTCATTGTGCCCGACAACTTGCTCAGTGCTTCTGGAGTGCGTCCGGTCATTCTCATAGGTACAGCCTTGTTTCTGTCAGCCTGTGTGTCTGTCCTGCCTCCAGTACGATCTCTGCCGAATGACGGCACCACAACACCTGTCAGCAGACACAATAGCAGGACCTGCGTCATTGTCTGGGCGGATTACTGCCCGGTACAGGTGTAAACATACAGTTGTGCTTGTAAGACGCAGTACAGTTGTGCTTGTAAGACGCAGTGAAATGCGTTCTCTTGTACAACGTCTCATGTAAAGGCATACGAGGCGCAGTACAATGTCAATAACATGCAATCATAATATTAATGTATTCTATTTGTATAGCGCTTACATCCCACGGGCATTTGGCAAAGAGCAACATACAATAGAAGCAACACAGTCCATATTTTAAAGCACAAGAACAACATACGTTCAGCTAACTGAAAATGACAAATGCAAGACAGAAGTAGTTTAACTACAAAACAAATATTCGTACTGTAGTGCCACATACTAGATTCTGTCTATGATTATACTTTCTCTTCTCATATGCACATACTGTGAGTCTTTTTAACAATGTTGTGTTGTGTGGGGCAGCATTTACTTAACAGCATATATCCCATATATCCCTTGACTTGTCTTTGCAGGGAATGGCACTTTACCCTATTTTTATGGGAATGTTGGAGACATTGTGGTGAGCCCCCTGCTGGTCAGCTGCTATAAGAGCAGCCAGTTGTCGGAGAAAACCCTAGCCAACCTGGGTCTCAGCAGCAGTCAGCTGCTCAGTGTGGACACCATGATTTTACTCACCTTGCAATATCTGGCACGGCTAGGTAAAACACATACACATGCATAACAACACATAACAACACATACACATGCATAACAACACATAATAACACATACACATGCATAACAACACATCGATAATAACACATACACTTATACAATACAAACACACACTGTCTGGGCTAAATCACAATAATAATAACACATACACATGCATAATAATGACACATACACTTTAAAATACAAACACACTGTATGGGCTAAAACAATAAAAACCAGTAAGTGCCTAATATGTCATCTATATTCGTTTGAATATACACAATATTACACAGTAGTACTGACTGAGACTCATTAATATTAACCTAGCACCCTCCCAAAAGTGATTCGTCATACAGTGAATATGTATATGTGTGTGTAAACACCCATGAACACTGATAAAGATGTGTATTATACAATTAAGATATGAAGATAAACTAGATTAAAGAAAATTAGCAAATAGAAATGTTATTATTTTGAAATGTTGCTTTTTTTTTGCATACACAGAGTATAAGGGTTGGCTGAAGTATATGTACTCAGCATATGCCTCTGTGCCATCTAACACAGCGTATAAGGGTTATATGTACTCATCGTATGCCTCTGTGCCATCTAACAGAGTATAAGGGTTGGCTGATGTATATGTACTCAGCGTATGCCTCTGTGCCATCTAACACAGAGTATAAGGGTTGGCTGAAGTATATGTACTCAGCGTATGCCTCTGTGCCATCTAACACAGAGTGTAAGGGTTGGCTGATGTATATGTACTCAGCGTATGCCTCTGTGCCATCTAACACAGAGTGTAAGGGTTGGCTGAAGTATATGTACTCAGCGTATGCCTCTGTGCCATCTAACACAGAGTGTAAGGGTTGGCTGATGTATATGTACTCAGCGTATGCCTCTGTGCCATCTAACACAGAGTATAAGAGTTATATGTACTCAGCGTATGCCTCTGTGCCATCTAACACAGCGTATCCCCATTCCCGCCTGTGCTAATTGTCTGACTCGGCTCCTTGCAGGCTCGGACCAGATTCCCCTGAGAGAGGAGTTTGAGCAGATTGTGCTGAAGGCCATGTTGTGCTGCCCCGGTGGTCCCGCCATTTCCCCCTCCCAGCTGCCCTGGTTGGCTCGCCTGGAGGCCAGCGTCTCGGGGGGCAGCGTCCAGGTCCTGGTTACCCATAATTCTCTGGGCGAGGGCATTTCTGAGTCGCTGCGGCCGCTCAGCGAAGGGCCTCTTCTTCAACAGTGCCTTCCCACATACGTGGTCATCATGTGTGCCTCCAAAGCAAGCGGCACAGAGTTCTGTGTGCTTGTTCTCGGTACGTGTTGTGTGTTTCGTTTTCACTCCATCATGGCTTTAATCGAGGTTGCAGAGAGCCAGTGGAAACCATGAGTTAAGCAAAAACCCAGCAATAGTGTGTTATGGCTAAATGTATGCTGAAGTGACAAATAAGGGCTGTTCTTCTGTGTGTCGGCAACAGGGAAGTACCAAGCGCGGGCCTTAGCTGAGGGCATGTTAACAACCAATGAGTTTCTGAAGGAGATCAGCTATGAACTCATCACCGGCAAAGTCAGCGTCTTGGCGTCTCACTTCAAAACCACATCACTCGGTCAGTTATCTAACTATACTATATTTCACCCAGTGTCATGACATCATGTACGTATAATTAAATATTAAAGGTGGCTTAACAATCTTTCCCCAGCATTGCTTACTACACCTAAATACTTGTTTTGTCACCTACACTGTTTTTATTAGTTTCATCTGCTGTTGATAAGATATTATAGTGTATATTATAGTGAATATATTTTAGAGTATATAAGTGTTGTTGTTGTTGTTGTGTTTCCTAGGAGACAATCTGGATAAGCAACTGGTGCGCTACCAGCGTGGTCGTAAAGGCCAGGTGCTACAGCCCTACCAAGCCGAGGAGAACATCCATTCCCAGGGTAGCGTCAGCATGCTCCCACTGAAAGAAGCAGGTCCGACCAGCATAGCATCGCACTGAAAGCCTTCAAATGACCGAGCTGTGTGCTACGACTCAATAGGTGTATCTGTTATAGTGTATATAAGTGTGTGTGTGTGTGATGCTCTCCCCTCCTCAGACATGATATGTGAGCCGTTCCAGATCTATCCTCCTCAGTTGACTGTGGCACGGAGCCTCTTGTCACAGGTTTGCTCCATAGCTGACTCAGGGACACAGAGTCTGGACCTGGGATGCTTCTGCAAAGTGGACTTCCTCGTTTTGGTCCCGCCCTCTCACGTGCTGGTGCACCAGACTGCACAGCGCATCCGCCAATCAGGTGACACTGAGGAAGGCAGCTGTGTTAGTGCTAGTGTCTGTCTAGTGTCATCAGCGAGTTCAACCACTGTTTTAAAACCTCACGTTTGGCCGATTATTTCATGATGTAGTTTATACATAAGTACCAGAGAAGAGTTGTGAATACATGCCCAAAGAACACGGTCTGACAAAGCACACATGCAATCTAGAGACCCTGGGCTGGTAATGTGTATGTGACTTTGTGTTTGCAATGCCCGGTACAATGTTTACAAGCTCAACCCTGCCCCTTGTGGTCAAACAGCTTAATAACACCTGACCAATGTATAAATGGTAAATTCTCAAACAGTTCTAAGTAATGTCTCTTGACATTTTCTCAGGAGTGCTTGTGGACCTGGGAATGGAGGATGTCTCCTCCGCCCATCAGAAGTCAGACAAGTATGTGGTACGTCTTGACGGTGACGTGCACGGCAAGATGGAGGCCTTCATGAGGAAGGTCAAGCAGAACCCGTACACTCTGTTTGTCCTCATACACGACAACTCTCATGTGGACCTCACGAGGTAAAGAGCTCCAGACAACACAAACCTATTGGCTTATGTCTGTCAGATGCTGCCAGTGGTAAAATGATAACAGACTCCAGATAATGGAAAAGGTGCCTATGGGGAATCCAACAAGCAGCTTTTTGTACTTTAGTTTCTACTTTTGCTGTCTTGTGAGTTTAGGATAATATGTCATGTATTATGCAATACGCATATATTATTATTTTATTCTGTATATCTTTCCCAAATCTTTTTAATTTAATTGTATAGTGTTTCTAAAATGTTTATTCCTGCCTTAGTAATATGTCCAATAATTGCCTATACAATACAATGTAAGATGTCCTTGAGTGTCTTGAAAGGCATCCTGAAATATAATGTATAATAATAATAATAATAATAATAATAATAATAATAATAATAATAATAATAATTATTATTATTATTATTATTATGTTCCTACAACGTTATTACCTGTTCCTATAGCGTGTCATTCCAAGGAATAATCCCCCATTACTTCCCCTCCTCTACAGTGCTCTGTCAGGCTCTGTGTGTCACGCAGAGCTCCAGGGCCTGGCTGACAGAGTAGTAAACTGCCAGGAGGTTCTAGAAGCTGTGAACCTGCTGGTCCTCCAGGTCAGCTGCTTCCCTTACACCCTGCAGACCCGCCAGTCACGCATTAGCATCCACAATGAGGTCCACTGGCCCAGCAACCACAGCCTGGTGAGATTCCATGAGCAGCCCTGTGTGAAGTTTGTCAGTGGAATACGTGGTGTAGCTCTGCCACCTAGTGGAATAGAAATGCAATTGCATAAACAACACTTTGTTTATATTATATTATATTATATTATATTATATTATATTATATTATACTATGTTATATTGTATTGTATTATATTATCCATTCATCCATCTTCATCCGCTTATCCAGAGTCAGGTCGCGGGGGCAGCGACCCGATATTATATTATATTATATTATATTATATTATATTATATTATATTATATTATATTATATTACATTTAATGTGTAAACATTCCTCTGAATATGTTTTAATAATAATGGTATAAAACAAAATGCTATATATTATATTATATTACATTACATTACATTATATTATATGTGTTAATAACAATGTTGGGCAGTAACTACTAACTATATACTGTAATGTTTTATCTTTTTCCAGTAACCAGTAACGTAACTAATTACTATTTCCAAAAAAGTTATAATATTAAAATTACTAATCCAAGTAATACTGCATTACTGCATTACAAAAACAATATTGCTGGTCCTAGCAAACTTAAGGTATGCTAATTGAACCAACCTGTCCAATGGTTTAATAATAATTGTGTGAATACAATCCGAAAGGCAAAATGTGCATTTCTATATATTTAGTCGGGATATGTGCATGTGTTCCAGCAGGGGGAGCAGTCTCCTAACCAATTACTGTACTTTGGCCTGAGGGACTACAGCAGATCCCTGCAGTGGGGCGTGGCCAGCCCCATTCTGCGCTGCGATGATGCCTTTGAGAAGATGGTCCACACACTCCTGCAGAGGTCAGTGTATGGCTGGGAGAGGGCAGAAGAGAGAGTGTGGGAGGCTGTAGGAGGCTTATGGGCTCTGTGAGGGAAGAATAGAGAGGAGGGGGTGTCATGCGAGTCACATGAGGGGGGGTTATAAACCGAAACAACAAAACCGAAGACAAAGTAAACACAGGAGAGACAACAGTAAATGGAGGCTGTGCCCTTTAAGAATATCAACACAGTGTCATGTATCTCACTGATGAGTTAAAGAATATCAACACAGTGTCATGTATCTCACTGATGAGTTAAACAGGGACTCAGTGGCCTTCCACAGCACGTGACGCTCAAGCCCCCCCGCCCACCATGTCACTGCTCTCCCACACAGGCACCCCCACCTACACAGCATGGTGATCCGTAGCTACCTGCTGATCCAGCAGTACACGGAGGCCATGATGGCCCTCACCTCCTCACCCTCCCTGAGGGACCACATTACCCCGGAGACCCTGGCCATGGTGGAAGATCTGATCAGCGCCCCCCGCAGGGAGGGCTCCCAGGGGCGCGGTCACATGCTACTGGTGCGGGTGCCCTCCCTGCAGCTGGCCATGTTGGCCCGGGAGCGTCTAGAGGACGTCAGGGACAAGCTGGGGCTCCAGCTGTGCTTTGCTGTGCTGCTGGGAAGCCCCGTGTCAGAGCTTAGCCTGCCCAGGAACTTCACCAGCCGCCTCAGGGTAAGATGGAGACCGGGGTCTGCTGATGGGGCAGAGGAAAGGGCCATTGCCGTAGGACGTTAACGAATTGTACGCATGTAGTCAGGGAGGATGTTATGCTGTCTGCCTGCCAGGACATGAAATTAGCTTGCGCGGCTAAGTTAAGAGTGGTCCTCGCGTTAATGAATGTGTGTTGTCCCTTCTTAAATAAGATAAGTTATTCTTAAATAAGCCATATACGTAAGTTGGGGTGACAAATGTAGGGAGAAAAAGGTGGGAAGAACTGGCTTCTGGATGCAAGAGCGAGCTCTGTGGTCATAAAGATGGACTGACAGACGTTTACTGATTATGTAACGTAGAGTAAAACATTAAATCCTTCATGTAATACGGAATAATAAATAATGTAGTTGAAGTACTTGAAGATGGAAGTCTGCACATAAATGAAACACTCTTTTACTTCCTTCTAGATATATTATTTATAAGAGTGTAAATGCTAGTCTATGTGTCGTAAATGAGTTAACGAAGCACATTACCAGTAAGGCTGAATGTGTGTGTGTGTGTGTGTGCAGGTGTGGCGGGGCTGTGACAACGAGGAGTGGGTCCCTCACACCTATGAGGACTTGGAGGGGCTGCCTTGTATCGTCATCCTAACAGGGAAGGACCCACTGGGAGAGACCTTTCCAAGGTACAGCGGGCCCTTCGTGCCACATTTACACAGTACACAGAGTACCACTGTATGTAAATGTGTGTTCGAATCAGGTGAACTGAAGCAAACGTTTGTGGTGATAAGTCTTCTTTGAACTTTAACAAAACTTTCAAACGTTTTGAGTAAACATGACACATTGTTAGAGGTGTAACGGCACCCTAAATTGTGTTTTTTGAGGCTGTAAATTAAATAATAAGGTTGCACTGTGATGAGACACATACATGCTGCTGTTAATACTGACACAATTCCAGTTTTTATAAAAAAAAATCATATGAGGTAAAACTCTTCCTGGACTTGGCTGGTTTGCAACATTTACATTTATGACATTTGGCAGACACTTTTATCCATAGTGATTTGTATGTAGTACATATATCATTAGTTGGACAGGTCATAAGCAACAAATATAATATCAGAATTGTTACAGCATTTTGTCATGTCTACTGTATAATTAATTCATCCAACAAAGTTCCCAGTGGCCTGAATAATACAGTGCCTAATACTAAAATGCTGAGTACTTAAGAGATGAATAGGATTTGTTAAAATTAATAAGAGTAGGGTAGAGAGAAAAAAAAAACATTTGAGTAAGAAACTTGAGTTAGCATGGAGATGCTAGGAGGTAGGGAGGTCGCTTGTGGGTCGTTAGGTGGAACGTGAAGAAGTGTGTCCTGACTGTTGCTGGTAGCTCGTTCCACCATTGTGGTGTCAGGACAGAGGACATTCGAGACATTGATGAGCAAGTCTTGAGACCTCGTAGCAATGGCAGTGCCAGCATGCCAGCCGAGGCGGTGGTACGAAGTGCTCTTGTCAGTACCTGGAACCAGACCATTGCTTGGAGGTAGCTCGGGGCAATTTTCTTTACTGCCTTGTAGGCCAGTACCAGTGTCTTCAACCGGACGCGTGCTGCAATGGGAGCCAGTGAAGTTCTCAGAAGAAACGGAGAATGGGTTGGTTGAAGAACAGGCAGGCTGCGGCGTGAACACGCTGTAAGGGTCTGGTGGAGCACGCTGGTCCGGTTAACAGAGAGTTCCAATGGTCCAGGCAGGACATCACTTGACTACTGCAACTCTCTGTTCCAACAGTACTCCTTGTCCACTTGTATGCCATCACAACTAAATCAAATGTTAACCTTAATGTTAACGGGGGCCCCGCCTCCCATAACAACAGTCAGCTCCTTGACAACATTTTAGCATTTTTCAAGTTGTGCAATGGGTGGAGTCAGGCTCAGAGCTGGGATGCAGTTAACGCTCTAAAACTGCAACCTTTATTCCACCATCCATGTGTTCGCCCAGAACTCCCTCCTCAGAGCATTCGTGTGTATTCACAGACGTTCACAGCGAACTCACATCAAACTGAAAACTGTTTGAATGTGTTCGCAAACGTTCGCCTACGTTTGCCAGTTTGAACGCACCCCTGATTTAATAAATACACACGTGCGTAAAGCCAGTTCCGATGATCATAACTACTGCACTCTCTCCTCCTCAGGTCTCTGAAGTACAGCGACCTGCGTCTCATTGACTCCAGCTACCTGACCCGCACAGCGCTGGAGCAGGAGGTGGGCTTGGCCTGCACCTACGTGTCCATGGGCGTGGTCCAGGAGCCCAGGAAGGTCGTGACCTCCCGGGAGGCGGACGCAGAGAAGACCGCCAGCTGTACTGACGCAGCTGAGCTGGAGAGGCCACAGAGCAATGGCAGCGATGCCACCAGAGCTTCTGGTATGTTCCTGAATGGTTCTCAGCATGGTGGACAGAGGTCAGGGGACATACGAGATGCTTTTTGTATGTGTTGTGGTGTTCCATATGTCACATTTGAAATGATGCTAGCGATTGTAAGCTTATACACTTTTGCTCAAATTCAGTGAATATCTCCTCATGGACCGCTAGCTGTCCATTCTGTGTGCAAGCTGAGAAAACAAGCTGGTGTTCCTACAGGGCCCTGGCTCTGTAGATGGCAACACAGACCACACCGCACAACACTATCTCAGCCTTGGAAATGCTTGTCTAATTTGGGGAGTGGAGCTTCTGAGGGAGCACCCTCTGGCATTAAAGAATAGATGTTTTTGTTTTGATCAAGAGTTGAGTCAAATATCAACAATCCTTCTCCAGCACCATTGACTCCACCTTTAACAGAATGTACTCTTTTAGGGTTGTTGTTGTTGTTGTTATGTTGCAGTTAAACAGGTCGCGAACCACTGCACTGTAGGACTGCAATCTTACTATGTAGCTTTGTATGTATGTATAAGTGCTAATACAAACAACATACAGTAGTATGTTGTTTGTATTAGCGCTTATACTATGTTCATGGTAACGCTTGTATTAGCAGTTAAACTATATTCACGGTAACGCTGCGTTCACACGAAACACGGCAAACGGCAAACCGGATATCATGTTAGCGGATGAGAGCAGGACGGCAAAATAAATTAGATTGTTTAACTTTTTGCCGTCCTCTGCGACGCCATTTACAACCGGATGTTCGCAGCTCCCTCACACACGAAGAAAACATAGACGACGAGAAGGTAATACAACACTAGAATACTATATACAATGCAAAAATAATTACATAAAATAGTTGCTACTTAATAATTGTGTTGTATATATTTATGATAAATTATTTGTAAACAATGCGACATCACCATAGCATCGGCCTTTCCGTTGGACTTTTATGCCGTGCCGTCCATAAAGTGTTTGTCTTCTACCATGTGCTGTGTTCCATGACAACAGCATTAGCCCAATCACACTGCAGCCTCAAAAGGGTTCATAGGGCCGCATGGAAACAAGCAGAAACAAGCAGCACCTCCTCAACCTTCTCCTCCCGCGGTTCTTTCCTGTCAGGTTCCGTGGCCGAGAATGGCGTCAGCTCCTCCGACGTGGCCAACTCCTCCCAGAAGCCCTCCACGTCCTCCTGCCCCCCCGATGAGGGCTCCACGCTGCCCCACAAGGTCAAACAGGAGTGTGACTCCCCGGGCAGCCAGCTACCCCCCAACCCTTCCAAAGCCTCGAAGGCCTCGAAGGCCCCCGCATCCCTTTGCTCCAGCTCCTCCTCTTCCTCGTCGTCCTCCTCGCCATCTTCCTCGTCCACCCAGAGACCCAGCCAGTCCACGCAGTTCGGCCGGGACCCTAAGCCCCCCAGGAGGTCCCCCCGGACGGTCATCCTGTCTCGGGCGGCCTACAACCTCCTGGCCGGCGAGTGTGGCAGTCAGCTGAGCTCCTTCTCTCTGCTGCCCCACGCTGACGTGGGCTGGAGCAGCACATTGAGGCCGCCCGCTGCCGCTGCCCACCACGGTCACCAGGGGGCAGAGCAGAGCATGTTCTACCGCCAGTGGACCGTAGCCAGGCAGCACCACGCCGATTACCAAGCCCCCGCCGTGCCTCACCCGCGACGCCTGCTGCTCAGTGGACCCCCGCAGGTAGACAGGATGGATGAAACTGTATTGTTCCCAATGGGCAGTCTGTCTTACTCCCACAGGTAGACAGATAGTGGGATACATGAAACTGTATTGTTCCCAATGGGACATACATGGATTAAACCTAGTCCAAGACTAAAAGAAAAAGATATCCATTGAAAATTGTTTTTAGTCTAGGACTAGGCTTAATCCAGGTCTGAGGTAACCAAGGTAACATAAATAAGCACAGTCAATTGTATAACGTAGTGATAAAGCATAACAAGACTAATAAAACTAGAGAATAGAAATAAACCTGAATGAAAATAAAGGGCAATACAAGACTCACTTCTGGTTTGGTTCCAGGTGGGGAAAACCGGCGCTTACCTTCAGTTCCTGCGTATTTTGTTTCGAATGCTCATCAGACTGCTGGAGGTGGATGTTTATGACGAAGAGGAGGTGGCGGAAGGTGAGAAGTGTATTTACGTATCCAGATGTGTCGTGTCACACATATGTGAGTGTGCCCGGCATCTCTAGAAGGTTCTGAATGAAGCTCCTCTTCACAATGACGAATCCTCGCTTCATGCCATGCTCTCGTGCTGTTTTTTAAACCCCCAGAAACGTCAGAGTTTGTGGCTCCAGTTGGCACCCAGTGGCCTGACATTGAGGAAATACGCAAGTTGCCCTTTGACCCTCTCCCCCGGGACCCAAAGTTCAGGAGGACTAGCCCCGTTTACACTGAAAAAATGCCAAAGTTCTTAAAAGGTAAGTGGCAATATGCTTTGATCAACTACATGTACAATATGTTGATGTTTAAGGTGCTCTATGATATGTTAAACATTAATATAGTAGCAAACAACCAGTTTGGATTAATTACATCCTGTTATATTCTCTGCTCAGTCAGGACGTAGTTACTCCAATAGAAAATAGGAAGACAGCTCTGCAGTTAAAAAGGAATGCCCATGTCTCCTCTAATTATTACTGTCAGCACAAGGGCACTACTGTTTGTTAAACTCCCAAATGTTTTACAACCTTTATTGATTGGCATGTCTACAAAGCAAGTGTAACGCTGTGGTTGTGGAGGCGAGTGCAAACGAACGAAAAAACAAACACCAGATCTAAACAAAACCACGAGC
>JAOEGT010098372.1:0-13396 GCA_025447795.1 Speoplatyrhinus poulsoni | reverse complement strand
CAGTCTGTGTTTCCCTTGTGTTCCAGTCTGTGTTTCCCCTGTGTTCCAGTCTGTGTTTCCCTTGTGTTCCAGTCTGTTTCCCTTGTGTTCCAGTTCTTGCCCTTGTTGATCGTTATTAATTTTATCTGACACTTGTTGTCTGTGTCCAATGGTCTGTCTTGTCATCCTGTATTTAAGCCCTAGTGTGTTCTGTAGTCTTTGTGGGATTATTATTTGATGTCAGCCCTCTGTTTTGTGTGTTCTTGTCTGTGCTCTATATTAAAACCCTGAACCCTGAGAGCCTGAGTGTTGGGCGTTTGGGTCCTCACCTCCGTGCGGCGTGACAGAAGCACTACCATTTATATCTGGTGGGGCTTACCTCTAGACATAGTCTTGGTTCTGTAACCTTTCTCCTGGATAGGGGATGGACTTTATTCTACTTTGGAGTTGCCCAGTGTGTGAGGTGCAAGGTGGGTGTGGGGATACTAACAAGCCCCCGTTTGAGCGCTGCTACGTTGGCATTTACCCCGGTGGACAAGAGGTTTGCCTCACTATGCCTACGGGTTGTGGGGGGAAAATGCTGACTGTTGTCTTGTCGGGAGACTTCAACGCACACGTGGGCAATGATGGAGTCACCTGGAGAGGTGTGATTGGGAGGAACGGCCTCCATGATCTAAACCCGAGCAGGCGTTTGCTGTTAGACTTCTGTGCTAGTCATGGTCTGTCTATAACAAACACATAAGTGTACGCGCTACCAGGGCACCCTAGGCCGAAGGTCAATGATCTATTATGTGATCGTATCATCTGAGGCTGCATGTTTTGGACACTCGAGTGAAGAGAGGGGCAGAACTGGCTACCGACCACCATCACCCTGTGGAGGTTTGGGACATTGAACCTGAGTGGGAAATGTGTGAGAGCTGTGGTCTCAAGGTTTTAGATGCCTCAAGGGGCGGTAACCCTTGGTGGTGACCACTGTGGTGGACACCGGTGGTCAGGGAAGCCGTCCAACTGAAGAAGGAGGCCTTTTGGCATATGTTGTCCCAGAAGACTCCGCAGGCGGTTGAAAGGTACCGACGGGCCTGAAGAGCTGCAGCATTTGCCATAGCAGAAGCAAAGCAGCGGGTGTGGAAGAGCTTCGGAGAAGCCATGGAGAAAGACTTTCGGTCGGCACCAAAGTGTTTCTGAAAACCGCGTGCCACCGTCCCCCGTCTGGGGGAAGCGGGGAACTATCCAAGCTGTGTACAGTAAGGATGGGACACTGCTGACCTCAACTGAAGAGGTAATTGGGCGGTGAAAGGAACACTTTGAGGAACTCCTAAATCCGACTGACAAGCTTTCTGTGATAGACAGAGCTGGAGGCTGATGGGGGATCATCCTCAATTTCCCTGGGGGAGGTCACTGAGGTAGTCAAACAACTCCACAGTGGCAAAGCCCCGGGGATTGATGAGAGCCGTCCAGAAATGCTAAAAGCTTTGGATGTGGAGGGGATGTCTTGGATGACACGCCTCTTCATCATTTAATGGCAATCGGGGACAGTGCCAAAAGAGTAGCAGACTGGGGTGGTGGTTCCCCTCTTCAAAAAGATGGACCAGAGAGCGAGTAGTGTGATACGCCTGTAATTGGCACACAGCCTCCCTGGTTCAAGTCTACTCCAGGGCTATTCAACTCCGGTCCTGGACGGCCACACCCTGCATGTTTTAGATCTCTCCATGCTCCAACACGCCTACTTAAAGGTTGTTAGAAGCCTGATAACGACCTGTTCATTTGAATCAAGTGTGTATATAAGGAAGCAGTGTTCCGTGTGTGTCACAGCCTGCCTGCCCCATTCCGCACGGCAAGACATGCATTTCGCATCGGAAGGCGGTGGTCCATTGCCTGGTCAGTTTTTCATTGGTGTATGTGCAGTGTTAAGCAGTAACTAGTTAGTAGTTACTGTAATATTTTTTTTTTCAGTAACTAGTAGTGTAACTAATTACCATTTCCAAAACAGTAATTATATTACAATTACTAATCCAAGTAACTAATAGTTACTTCGTTACATGAACAAGATTTATTGTCCTAGCAAACTTAGCTAATTGAACCAACCTGTCCAATTATCTGGTTTGAGAGCATGTAATTTTTTCACTTTGGCTGATTGTTGACTCCTAAGGTTAATGATTGTTACAATAAAGAAGATTACATTCTAAAATGCGCTGACTACACAGGTTGTCGGTTTTCGGAAGGGACGAGGCAGGTTAGATTGTGAAAGTAATATAGTAATTTAACTAGAAACATAACTATTTCCTATCTGTTTTTGGGGCCTGGAACCGGACCATTGCTTGGAGATAGCTTGGGGCCGTTCTATGTACCGTCTTGTATGCCATCATCAGTGCTTTGAATTTGATGTGAGCTGCAATAAGGAGCCAGTGTACTTCTCGGAAGAGGGGGGTTACATGAGAGAACTTGGGCTGGTTGAATACCAGGCGCGCTGCGGAATTCTGAACCCGCTGTAAGGGTCTGGTAGAGCACACGGGTAGTCCGGTTAGCAGCGAGTTGCAGTAGTCCAGGTGGGAGATCACTAGGGCTTGGACCAAGAGTTGTGTTGCTTCCCTTGTGAGGAACGGCCTTATCCTTCTGATGTTGTAAAGTGAGAATCTGCAGGCGCGAGCTGTAGTGGTGATGTTTGCTGCGCATGACAGTTGGTTGTCTAGGATGACTCCTAGACACCTTACAGTAGGGGAGGAGAACACCGTGGTGTTCTCAAGAGTGATGGACAGGTCCACTTGAGGACTGTTTTTTGCCAGGAGGTGGAGTAGCTCGGTTTTGTCGAGGTTGAGTTTGAGGTGATGTTCCAGGCGCTGATATCAGCGAGGCATTCAGAGATCCGGGTCGAGATCTGTGTGTCAGAGGGAAGGAGAGGTAGAGTTGGGTGTCATCGGCATAGCAGTGATAGGAGAATCCATGAGGAGAAATTACAGGGCTGAGGGGTCTTGTGTACAGTGAGAAGAGTAAGGGTCTTAACACAGATCCTTGAGGGAATCCTGTGTTGAGTGGGCAGGGTTTGGACAGACGTCCATCCCAGAGGACTTGGTAGGAGCGATCCGACAGATTGGATTCAAACCAGGAGATAGCAGTCTGAAATTCCTAGCTCAGCTAGAGTTGAAAGAAAGATCTTGTGGTTTATGGTGTCGAATGCAGCTGAGAGTGACTTGTCCTGAGGCTACCGGTGTCATGCCCAAATGTGATTGTCCGATAAAAAGTGATTGCCTCCCTAGATTATAATTAACCAATTAATTTTTACTAGTTACAAATGTGGGAATATAACCATGAAATTCACTTTTATAAAAGGTAATCACATTTTTAAATGTATTAGTCTTTTTTGGGCGCATCTGTCTGGTACCGTACGTAATGCAAGTATTGGTTTATTGACAAACCAATCTGTAAATATAATGCTCATGTCTTCACACAATAAGGTTGATATATCAAATTTAAACATTGTATTATTGATCAACTATATTAATCTATTCTATGGCAGAACATCTAGATCAGTAGAGAAGGACAACAATGCATGTTTACATAGAATCCATGAGCCAAATTTGAATCTATTCCAGATGGCCAGGACATTTTAGGAGTAAAGTATATACATATTATTTGTTTGTAAGAAGACACTAGAATCAACATGTCAAACTATCGGTATTGAGAACGTGGAGTACGTGCAGAAACCTAATGTATACCATAAGTTGAAAAGACCAAGAATGTCTTTGTTTCTTGTGTATCTTGATGCATATGAGACGGCACCTGACGGCCGTTGTAATAATGTATTTGTGTTTAATATCCAGGTGACTTACTAAAGTAACTAACTACCTACAAACCCATATATCACCTAACAAAAGTGAAAAGTATATATTTTTTTTGTTATAACTAAGTAACTAAGTGTAGCAACTGTGTATTATACAATTCGTTATTTATCAACTATCTAGGTTCCTTACTGTAATGTACCGTATGGTAGCTAGGTTATTACACTGCAGTACAGTACAAAATACATGTCAATTAAGTGTACCTTCATCTATGTAGGTCCACGTCTCATCTTTGCAACTGGCCAATCATGTCCACGAAATGGTAGGAACATATACGTGGATATTAAGTGCAACAGTAGCACTACGTAGCCATTGCCCCCTCCTCCTTTGGTACCTGAAAGGCTTCGGATACCGACATTCTGCTCTTTTTTCCGGGTGTACAACTTTTTTTTTTTTTTTTAGCTTTTGTTAATTGTTATTGCATCAATGACTGCGCGAATGGTTTCAGATCCTAATATATCTTTAATATTTAGGTCAGTGGATCCTCTGCTCGACATTATTTGGCTACAGTGCGGTGCATTTCACCGGATGTTTATTGTTGTTATGGCAGCGCCCCTGTAGTACTCAGTAAAAAGTTGGTTATATAACATCATATTTCCTTCACTTATTCAATTTGTGGGCACTTAAAACATCCATCTCTGGGGATTATCAAGTAGAATCCCCTCCGCTTCTGTTATTTAGGTCTTCAAGTTAATTATTGTACAGGGCCTTCCTTGTCATATTTTGTGCTTCATGAAGCACCACACTTTCTCTATCAGCAAGTAAGGACTGCAGACATGTACTGTATCTAGCACACCCCACTCTATAGCACCTACTGCTTAAGCAGGCAATCCCATTTGTATTGTCCTACTGGACAATGCAAGCATGGCCCTGGAAATACCACATCTGGACGGCAGCATATGTGCCTCTAAAATGTCCTGCATTAATTGTGTAAATTACCCATGCCATAGAAGCTGATATACGCCTTGCTTGGACTTTTGGACCTGATGCTTGTAAGCTTGATTATTGTGCTTCCCTCTTGATGGCTTGAACATGCTTCTTTAATTAATATTTTTTTCCAAAAACTATTTACAATGTTGACTTCTCAGACAACAACGCACACTTCCACTGTGCAACTGTCCATCTCAGATGAGGTCAGCATTGCAAATAGTTTAGGGAAATAAAACTGCCATCATGTTCTCCAGGCTAAAGAGGGAAAGTATACAATGTAAATGTGTTGCAGTGTCATAGAAATGTCATCGGATAGAAGTGTGGGGTATCTTTACAATTTTGAGCTGCTGGTTCATAATCTACACAAGCTACTCTGACGCATCGACCTACCAAAGGAAGTTATTACGCGTACTTGCGTAGCAAAATGTTATGTAATGTAACAACGCAAGCGTGCCAGCCATTTTATCTGAAAAGGCTCAGTGTTGAAAATGCTGAAAATACGCGCATAGCACTTTCTTTCGCATTTCTCGCATAGAATATGAACCAGCCCTTACTTTCAACCAAGGTTTTAAGGGTGATTGGACACAGACAGTTTTGATTCTCTTACCGGCTGTTGCTGATCTGTTTGCACGTTTAGAGAAACATTCCAAAAGACGCTGAATCCCTTAAAACAGAAAAATAGAGCATACATTTGACTGTATTTCAGGCCATATTTCATGTTGACAAACCTCTCAAATACACTGAATTTACTACAATCTATTTCTCTGCATATTTGGTATTTCTCCACTGTCCACTACCCACAGAAATAGGCCTACTTTCCCTTTTTTAACAATGTCTATTAGCCACGGTGTCATGCTTCAACATAGCTGTGGGGTACCATAGAATTTAGTGACAAGAAAACAATGGGTTTGCACAAATAGTGGTCAGCTAAACTTTGATTGAACATAAAAACAATGATGTACATTACAGGTGCACTCAAGAACTTACTAGGTGCTGGAACATGCCTGCTCACCAGAGGCCCTTCTTAATAGCCTTCTTGTGTCTGTCATTGTGTACGGAACCATCTGTCATGTGGTCCTAGTTGTCTTGTTCAGTGTTTACCTGTCCTTTGTAAGTGCCTAGTTCCATGTGAACTAGGCATAAAAACAATGCAAACTAGGCATAAAAACCGCTGCCTCCAGGCGGTGCGAAAAAGCCCACAGCAGGGCTTTCTCTGCTTCCAATCGCCGCATCAGAGGTCTCGTCTCAGAGGTCGGTAATCTATGCTTCTTCATTTGACCTGCCAGGCCAAAACGCGACCTGCCAGGCAAAGGACACGCCTGTGTCTGTGCCAATGCTCCTCCAGTCCGTAGAAGCTGCTCCTGTCCCCGTGCTGCAACGCACCCTGGCAGTCCGAGGTGACTGCTGCGCCCCACTCGGACACCCAATTTCCTGTTATTCCTGTTTCCCTGTTTTGGCCCCCCGAGCCCGTTTTGTCCACGTTTTGGCCCCAGAGCCTGTTCCTATTACGGACCCCCGGCAGTGTTCCCTAGACATTGCTACCGTTCCCCAGCAACCACCTGTTCCTTAATCGACCTCAGGACTCAACTGCTCAACCTACGCAGTCCCCGGAAGCTGCTGATTTGCCAGCGCAGTTTTCAGCCATTCCAACTGCTGCCTCTGCTGGCCAGCAGCAGCTCCCGCATGTCACTGCTGGGCCTCCGCCACAGTAGCTTCTGGACATCTTGTCTGCCGCTGCTCGGCTGCAGCAGACTCCTGTGACTTTGCCTCTCAAGTCTCCGTCCCTTGTGACTTTGGCTCTTGACTCCCCACCTCTTGTAAGGCCTCCCGGCACTCTCCCTCCAGAGTCTCCGCTTCCTGACTTTGCTTCCCGAGTCCCTGCCTACTCTGAGGGATCGCAGTTCACCACATCCTGTGAGACCTCTTGGGTTCCGCCTCCCGAGACCCCACCACCTCCCCAAAGGCTTTCCGAGTCCCCGGCTCCTCCCCCGAGGCCTCCTGAGTCCCCGGCTCCTACCCGCTTTTTTACAACCCACACCCACCCAACCCGTTATGAGAGCAAACCCGCACCGCCCAACCCGCATAAGTACGGTTTGGTCAACCACTCGAACCCGACCTGACAACCGCCAACTAGCCTTTATAGCAATGGCGATATAGAGATACCGATTTCTAACTTAACGTCGGCTTCTCCGTCGGCTCCGCCTTCTGTTGCTTCTACTCGGGTGTCGGCCACGCCTCCAGTGTCGGACCCACCTCTTGCGGCCCCGCCTCCTGTGGCTCCGGCCCCATTTCATGCGTTGTTCCCTGTTGGATTCATGGTCCTCCATGTTTGACTTTAGGGACGTCTAGGAGCCGCCCTTTTGAAGGGGGGGGTTATTTTATTGTCCCTGACAAATCATGACGTGGCAATTCCTGGAAGCAACCAAGTAGATATGAATAGCCTACGTTTGACAACTGTTGGATCGATCTAATTCTGGGGCAAGTCTAAAAACCAAATGGCAGAAAAAAAACGACTTCAGAAAATCAGTAAAAGCAGCAACAGATCTGCGAGTAGCATAGCGGACCCGAAAATTGCATTGAGTTAGAAGCGTAGCGTAATCACGACGGGCCCAGGTGCAAAACAAATGTACGGGCCTTATGAAAAGCATTGAGCATATAAATCTGTTACGGTTCAGATCTGTGTGTGCAACGTGCTGATGACATCCATATTTGTGCATTAATGGCCTAAATGTTAATATTCATGTTTTTCTCTGTATTCATGTATTTGTTTATGGGAAGCACAACTAGTGTACAGTATTCCCTCTCTGTAAAGCAATTTGAACTGCAGATCTGTATTAAAAGTGCTATATAAATAAAGATTATTATTATTATTATTATTATTATTATTATTAAACATAAAAATAATGTTGCCACGGATAACAGGCAATGTTGAGCCTGGGTCTTGTTTCTTTACTTGTTCTATTCAGTTTGGGAAAGATTTGATGGGGTATCATTGATGATTTTCTTAAGTTACCGTTACTTTAGCAGCTAATTAACTTACGTTCATTTAAATAGCATATTGCCTCGTTATCAGAAAAAAACTTACCGGTACCGAAAATGTTTTGCCCATTGTAGTATTGCGAAAAGTTTTTCCTCCATGGAAAAGATGACTATGAATAATCTTGATTCTGATTGGCCAAATGACTCAAGAGCACTCAAGAGTGAAGTTAACCCTCACTCTACGACACCTCATGGGACACTCTGGCGACGCAGGCTAGAGTCCATGGGTTTGAGCCTGCTGTGCAGAGCAGCCGTTCTCTGCGTGGGAGATAGGGGTTCAATTCCCAGAGGGGGACAAACAATCTCAAGGGGGACAGACAATCTCCCTGTCACACTTACTTTCAAATAAGGTTTGGGTGATTGGACACACAGACAGATTCGATAATTTCTTACCGTGGAATTTAGCAGATTTTTTTGCACGTAAAGGCGTAGGGTCACGTTCCAATCCATCCAAACAACACATAAGCAGCTTCCTGCCTTTAACAGAAAAACAGAGCATTACATCTGACTATCTCAGGCCAAATTTTATGTTGATAAACCTCAACCTAAATTTACTACAATCTTTGTCTAGATCTCATCCATATTTAATATGTGTCCACTCTTATTCTAATTCTTGCTCCACAGTACTAATCGTGACCAGAGGTGGGTTGCGCTACACTTACTCCGTTACATTTACTTGAGTGACTTTTTGAAGAAATTATACTTTACTTAAGAGTAGTTTGAATGCAACACGCCTTTTACTTAAGTATATTTGTGATATTTTCTTTTACTTTAACTCTGCAACATTCAGCAATATTCCAGGAGTTCCTTGCTACATCTATCCGAAAATTTCAAAGATACTTTTAATGTATCTTTGATACATTAAAAGTATCATGATCTTCAGCTAGGCTATTCAAAGTAGATCACTACTTTTTGGCCCTGCTGAAAAGAGCGTTTCACAGAGAGTGTCAAGCATAGAAGTCATAGAAAGTACACCCTCTTTGAATTCTATGGTATTGCATATGAGGACATAACAATCATCTGTTCTTTAGCAGGTTTAAAATTTGGTAAATACAACCTTAGACAAACAACAACACATAAAACATTAGACCGTGTCATGATTTATTTAACAAACATACTGTAAATATGTGAAAAAATAAGCACATACTTACTAATTCCATAGGGATTAAAATTCTAAGTAGCAGACAGATACTGTTAATCCAATCCCCTTGATTCATTGATTATCAGCAAGTGTTATCACCTCTATAAAAACCAAGGTTTTAGCAGTTTGTTGGTCTGGAGCATTCAGGTGTGGCCATGGAGGATAGACATCAGCAATGACCTTAGAGAAGCAACTGTTACTGCCCATCCATCTGGGAAGGGGTATAAATCCATTTCTAAACATGTTGATGTCCATCAATCTACAGTGAGAAGGTTTATGCAAAAGTGGAAAGCATTCAAGAAAGTTGTCAATCATCCCAGGAGTGGATGTCCCATCAAATTCACCTCAAGATCAGACCGTGCAATGCTCAGAGAAATTGCAAAAAACTCAAAAGTTACATCTCAGAATTTACAGGTCTCAGATAACATGTAAAATGTTAAAGTGCATGGCAGTACAAATATAAAAAGACTAAACAAATATGGTTTGTTTGAAGGGGTTGACAAGAGAAAGCCTATTCTCTCTGCAAAGGATATTGCATCACAGCTTAGGTTTGCAAAGTTGCATCTGAACAAACCACAAGACTTCTGGAACATTATCCTTTGGACAGACAAGACCAAAGTGGAGATGTTTGGCCATAACGCACAGCCCCACGTTTAGCGAAAACCAAACACAGCATAACAGCACAAACACCTCATACCAACTGTCAAGCACGGTGGTGGAGGGGTGATGAGTTGGGCTTGTTTTGCAGCCACAGGACTTGCAGTCATTGAGTAAACCATTAACTTGTTTGTATACAAAAGTATTCTAGAGTCAAATGTGAGGCCATCTGTCTGACAGTTTAAGCTTGGCTGGTACTGGATCATGCAAAAGGATACTGATCTCAAGCACACCAGCAAATATACAACAGAACAATAACAACAAGAAAATAATCAAGGTGTTGCAATGGCCCAGTTGAAGTCCAGACCTCAACCTAATTGAAATGCTGTGGCGGGACCTTATCAGAGCAGAGCATAAACAAATGCCCGCAAACCTCAATGAACTGAAGTCACATTGTAAAGAAGAGGTGTCCAAAATTCCTCCACAACGATGTGAGAGACTGATAAAGTCACACAGAAAATGGTTACTTCAAGTTATTGCTGCTAAAGGTGGTTCTACAAGCTATTGAATCATAAGGTGTACTTAGTTTTTCACACGGCTTCTTCATTTTGGCTTTATGTTTGTTAGCGGAGAGGGAGCGATCCCAGAGCCGTTGACACAAGAACCGCAGACTGCGATCATCAGGTCATCTGTAGCACCCAGTTAGAAAGGACAGACATGTTTTCAGACATTCAGACGGTATGGTTTTTGAGCGGTCCTGGTCGTGTCTAGCGCTATTGAACATTTCCTTGGACCTGGGACACGAGTGGCGTCTGTCAGTGTCACTATCTCTGACCTGGGACTTCTGTGGAATCTGTTAATGTTACAATTGACAGAGTACTCTTATTTCACAACTTGCTAAATCCTTTGAAATCTTTCCGATGTGGAAGTTTTTAAGTACGGCACAATGTGAAAATAGTATTACATACAAATAGTATTAATGATACATTTTCTTTGCGTACCATCACCTATTGCATCTTAACCATCCTGGAGGGGTGGATTCCTCCCTCTGTGGTCCCTTCTCAAGGTTTCTTCCCTTGTTTTTTCCCCCCATGTGTTTTTTATGGAAGTTTTTCCTTGTCCGGGGGGAGGAGCAGGTTAACGGGGTGTTGTTTGTTTCCATGTGAAATGTAGGGTGTAAAGCCCTTTGAAACTGCAATGTGATTAAGGGCTATATAAATAAAATTGACTTGACTTGACATGTTGAATGAATTAAAATCGTATTTATTGAAAGAAAGTTTGGGCAGTTTCTGGAGAAACTACTTGGGCTAGCTACCCCCCGGCCGGGTTGCCCAAAAAAGTCCAGAGCCTTTGCTTATTTTTTAAATTGTATACATTTCTATGTAGTTAAAAATTAGGAGCTGAACTAAGCCAAGTTTTGTGACGGTAGTGAGATTTGAACCTAAGATCTTCAGGTACATTTAGCCATAGGTATTAATGATGAGTGGAGACAGCACTAATTATGTGTGTGTGTGTATATATTCTGTATATATATATATATATATATATATATATACATATATATATAAATGTATACATATATGTATGTATGTATGTATGTATATAAAGGTTCTACAATTCAATACACATTGTATTGTTTTACAGTATTATAATGTGCACAACTGCCACAATTCACCCTTCTCATAAAATGACAGTTGACAGTTAAATTAAATTGTTGAATTCGGTATACTTTCCCTTTTTAAACAACCTCTATCCTCTGTCATGCTTCAACATGGCTGTGGGGTACAATAGAATTGACAAATATAAATAGGGCACAGACCTCCACTTTGTTGCAGAGACTGGGATGAAATTACATGGCATTCAGTAAGCATCTGTATCTCTGAGAAAGAAAATCTAGAATATATATTTATATATGGGGTTTCACAAACAGTGGTCATCTTAACTTTGATTTGAACATAAAAACAATGCATTACAGTTGCACTCAAGTCATACAGGTAGAACTTACGTTCTGGAACATGCCTGCTCACCAGATGCCCTTTAATAGCCTCCTTGTTGCCTTTATTGACTGCGACAAAGGCAGCGAAAGAGCTGCTCACTCCTGATTGAACGCTGACTTCCACCACTTCCACTTTCTCCTTTTTTCCCTCTCTCTCTTCTGATTCAAGGGAGCGAATCAGAGAACGAGCTCCAAGCCTGTGGATGGTCAGGCTGGACCGACAACAGAGAGATATACTGTATTTTGTTCATTAATATTATCTTAACTCTTACTGTAATTTCATTTTCACAAAGCTTATATTGTACTGTCCCGTGGTGAATTCACACTGGTTACCCACAATGCAATTGTATCAATTATTTTATATTGTGAATAATTGAAGATTCACCAAATCACCAATTTTCCCTATTGCTGTGAGTCTCCATTAAACTTGTACATGCATGTTGGGGGGGGGGAGAGTGACGCCTGCGCTGCGTCACTAAGCAGAGCAGAGCTGAGACATCGCTGTAGGGGAAGATGATGAGTTTGTTGTACTAGATTGATTCGGAATAAAAACTGAGCTGTCTAACTGCTTTCATTATTTGACCCTACAAGAACACAACGGCATCAGAATAACACAGTTTCTCCTGGTTAAATAAAGGTTAAAATAATAAAAGTATACTTGTTCTTTTATTATTTTAACCTTTATATAGTGGGCCTAAAGGTGACCTCTCATGAGGTTGCTTCACTTTTGTGGGAATCAGTACAAATCACATGTAATAAGAATTGCCTTTGTGATGAGGATGTGGGAGCATAAAGCCTCTTTTACCCTGTGTCTTCTGTAGGTCTGAGCCTGAAGTTCAGCTGGTTCTGAGAAAGTTGACCTGCCAGGATGTACCTCGCGGTCACACAGCCCTCTGTGGCCTCCGCACTCTGAGAAAGCACAGTCTGGATTACAGCATGCACTGAACATTGTCTATTGCTATTAAAACATTAAACGTTTTAAATTGGAGATAAAACATGAACTGGCCCTCCATCATAAATAAATTAAAAAGTCACATACATTCTTCTTCGCTGACATGTTGGTATAAATTAGTTATAAAGAATTAAGTAATATAAAAAGTGTGCCGATTCTAAGATAGTTGCGGTTACCTCTCCAGTGAGCTGGGCATAAACCAATGCCCTGTGACCATTGAAAAGTGTTGTAACAGGCGGAGAAAGAGGGGTGACAGACACCCCTTTAGGGACGTCCCAAGTAACAGAGATGTCCTGCACGGCTGGCTGCAGAGAAAACCTCAGCGACTGCATCACCTGGGTGGAGGGAACAAGAGAGACGTGTGGGCCAGTTAGCTAGTTCTAGATGGTTTGGGATGGTGTTCTCTGTGTAATGTACATCTATCACACACATCTCTCTGTCTGTCAATGAATTATGCTAACGTAATGCTAAAAACGAAACCACTAAATAGTTTACTGCTTTGCTGTCGCTTACGAAGATATGTTTGGTTGTTAACTAGCCATAGAGGAGGGAACAAGAGAGACGTGTGGGCTAGGTAGCTAGTTCTGGATGGTTTGGGATGGTGTTCTCTCGTCATGGTCTCAAGGTTGTATATGGTCAAAACAAACAAACATGAACATCACAACACATCCTCATGCATATTATGTACATTTTATTAAAAACCTGTTTCTCTTACTTTGGGTTGCATCCTTTCGGTCCCAGTGATAAACTGGGCATGACCTTTACCTTCCTTGGCCAGCCCGGTGATGAGAGCAGAACTTGCACCCTCGCCAATACCAAAAGAAAAACACCTGCACAGAGACACAGCATAAAACAGAGAACATGTTATGCTCTGAGATGCACTAATTCCTTGCTTCCACTTGCCAAACACTGGTCAAATCAAGTCA
>JAOEGT010098361.1:0-13397 GCA_025447795.1 Speoplatyrhinus poulsoni | reverse complement strand
CGAGCCCTCCCTCTGGGCCTGGCTCCAGACGGGGGCCCCGGGCTTCCTCCGGGCAGGGTAACTCCTTCTCTTTTAACCCCTCTTTTAAGACCCCCATGAACAGGCTATATCACGTTATTTCTAATATATTTTAAAATCATATTTGAGAGGTTATATTTCGATTTACTTTTCCAAATATTATTTTCAAAACATCTCTGAAGTTTCTTCCCTCTGCCATTAGAGTCAGAGTTTCCCATTTTATCAGATTTTTGTGCATACGCATGGTTCAAAGTGTGTGTGGAAGACCGGATATTCTCCTGTCAAGTTTATTTTTTTATAGATCACATCCTTTGCGTGCAAAGTGGTATATGCACGTTTCCAGCCCTGTTTTGTGCGTTCGTCACATTTATAAATGAGACCCCTGGTGATTTTTACTTTGTTTTTGGCCTCTCCGTTTGTAGTGTTGCAGAGTAAATGAGGGGGTGGAGTCAGAGCAGATCTTCATTCAGGAGGGTGCATGGGGTGGAATGGGGTGGAGTTCATGCACTTTTGACTGTTAACCATACCTATTATGGCTTTATAAATGTCACGGCTCTTCTAAATAGCTATTTGACCATTGTGTGTGCAGGTATTTTGTGCTGCTTGCTCTAATCTGAAGTTCAGACTTACATATCTGGATGGTAAAGAGGGGCGGGTTTGTGTCTCCTGCCACTCAACCCTCATTAAAAGTGAGAACACATTATTTTCCTATTTTTATTCTTCTCAAATAGGAAAAAAGTCTATTACATTGTACATTATTGTTTCTTACAGCAGAGACGCCTCCCAGAGGAAAGAGACGGGTTTGGTTTGCTGATGAAGTTCTGTCCAATGAACAGTCAGAGTCTGCCCCGGCCACACCTGTAAGAGGCTCCGCCTTCTCACCCTTGACGAAGAGAGTCCTAGGAGGGCCAATCACAAGCCCTGTAGACTCAACACAGTTCAGAAGAACTCAGCAACAACAAGAAACAACTATAAAAGTAGGATGATTGTAACCTAAACACTACACATGGAATAAATAAGAATTATTAACCATTAATACCCCTACCCCCCGTGTTTATACATTTGTTAATGGTTAAATGCCAATTTGTCTATTTATCTAGTAGTTTAACACGTTTTATGTGTATTGATACATATATATAATGAAAATAGTACAGTATTGTAAACTTGTGGGAAAATATTCATAGCCAGCCTTTACTATAAGTTAAGCAATATTTCCAGTTACCTCATGAACCTTTCTAAAACCTTTGACATAATCAGAGGTATGTGTGTTCAAATTCCATTCGGAAGGTCTGGGTTCAAACCCCAGACCTGGCCTACCTGTTCCTACCAAAACCTCTCGTGATTTAGATCAAGATGTGCACTAAATTACATAATTGTACTAAGCTGTTGTGTACACTTCCCAGGAAGCATGTGGTCCCTGTGGCTGGGGTACTGCAGTTCTAGTGAGCAGCTGTATCAGTAGTTCTGCCAACCTCATCCCTCTGGATGGCCTGCCACCAATACTAACCTCCACTGGAGTCAAAGGGGGTAAACTCTCATATTGGATATATCTTTAATGCATTTGGAAGCCATAGTAGAAATTAAATGAGTGTATGCCTCAATGAAGCCATTTTAAAACCACCTGTTTGGGGCAGGAGATTTCCAAATATAGTGTAGTATAACTCGTACCCATACTTTTCCTTTGCCAGACTCATAGATCTCACTCCCCAGTTTTAGTTAGTTCTCCCTTAAGTCACACCTGCGATATAGTTTTTTCCAATTTCCACCCCACACCTTTATCTCCTCTTGAAATAGCTGCTCTCTCTTTTACACGCACACACAGTATATATAGTGGAAGTCTAGAAACACTATACATTGCTGTGACTGTGTTCTCCTTAGATTACACTATGGAAGAGAGACCTTCAGAGATGCTGCTTATCCAAGAATTGGAGAATGGAAGGCCCAAGCCTCTGGTGTTTGTGCTCAATGCCAACCTGCTGGCTATGGTCAAGTTGGTCAACTGTGTGTTCATTACACTTTCAATCAAATCTGCAACTATATAACCTTACAAGTTACTTGCATCAAACACAAACAATAATACCAGTATTCTACGTAGGGGCCTGCACTGCGGACATGTAAGTACAAATGCAACACATCTAGAGATTGCTCCCTGCTGTGTGCAGATGTGAACAGGAAGTGTTGGTGTGTGACATCGAAGGGCATGCACGCTGTTGGCCAGGAGGAGGTGGTGGTTCTCCTCCAGTGTCTGCCTGAGGAGAAGAGCTTCCCCAGAGACATCTTCAGCCACTTCATCCAGCTTTACAAGGATGCCCTCAAAGGTCTTTCACACATACAGCTGTACTAGGCCTGTCGTCTCAATAGAAATACCATACAAACTATGGTATTTCATATCTTGGGGAACAGTTTTATCAAACTGGACGATGTGGCGTTTTTCAAATAGCCAGTTGTCCTTAATTTTTGCTGTGTTTCTACAGGAAAAGTTTTGAAGCCCTTGGCGCTCTCTCTGCTGGCCAGTAGGTTCATGGGGAGTGAGGAGCATGCAGGCTTCCTGTACGTCCGCTCCACTCTGCAGTCCCTGCAAGGCCTACCTCTGCCTAACCAGCCCTACCTCTTTGGCCTTCTGGTCCACAGGGCAGAGGTGGCCTGGGCCAAGGCCTTTCCCCTGCGCCTCGTGCTGCGACTGGGAGCCGAGTACCGATGTAAGAGACTTTCATTTAATGCACAGTACGTCATTCTGCAAGGCTGAGCCATCAGAATCGCTATAGAAAGCATTCCTAATATGTCAATGGGCCCATCGCCGCTGGCGAGCCAGCCAAAGTAATCAGACCTAATTTGGCAGCAAATTGAAAGTCTTAAATTAATAGAAATTATTGTTATAAATCTAAATCTAATCCATTCATGTATTACCTCAATAACTGATTAATAACAGCAACATTTATTTATATGACAGTTTGAAATCATATAGTTTAATTTGCTAAGGTGTGCAAGCTCATTTGCACAAACAAAGTTGACACGTTTTTCTGGCTACTTGTTTTGCTTGTCTGCAGTCTATCCATGTCCTCTGTACAGTGTGCGCTTCAGGAAGGCCTTGTTTGGAGAGACAGGCCACACCGTCATGAGGCTGCTGGTGGTGAGTGCTACTCACAATCACTGCTGTGTGCTCCAGTCACAGCTATAGTCACTCACAACACATGGCATCAGATGAGCCTGCCACTCTCATTGCAGGACTTCACAAATTACCGCTACAGCCTGCCTCTAGTGTCAGGGCTCACCGTGGACGTGGAGGCCCACAGGACCTGCATAAAGATCCCAATCAGCGGTTACAATGAGGTAGGACAAGAGCTGCTAAGTAACAGTGTGAGAACCTCTATTTTAAATCACTCTCTGACCCAAGGCCTGTCTGTTTGTAGCTGATGAAGGTTTTAAGCAAGTCCAACGAGCATGTGCTGGCTCTAGGGGCATGCTTTAACGAAGAGGCGGACTCCCATCTCATCTGTGTTCAGGGAGAGGATGGCCAGTATCAAACCCAGGCCATCAGTATTCACAGTCAGCCACGCAGAGGTGGGCTGTGTACTAGAGTTAATGTGTCAGTTACGCCGGGATTCCGCCAGGCACGTGTGTGCAGTGCAGTGTTCCGGCTCCGACGCGGGTTTGTTTCGTCCTCTCGAAACGTCAACTTCCACCGGGAGTATTTCAAAAGCGTAGGGCTGCGAGACAGACTTTTTCCCTGTCCGACATTAACTTACTTTCACTCACTTCCACTCCTAAAAACTACTCCAATTATATTCCACACCATGGAAACTTTCTGGAATTGTTATTATAAAATGGATTTGTGGTGTCATTAAACTCTGAACCGATCGTTCCAAATCCTTCCACCTTTGGCCTCTTGCCACCAATGTAGTCATGTGAAGTATGATAGAGAGTCTGCACACTTTCAATTTCAATTGTATTTTGTATTTGAGCAGTGCGTGTTGGCCGCGGCTTCCATCAAAAATAGACACGGCGCCTATCTTTAGCGAAGCAGAGCGGAGAGCCACTTCTGGGACGCTTCCAACACGCCCTGCGTCGTGTGTGGTGGAAGTGAAAGCATTGACTAGAGTGGCCGCGACGTAGACGGAATGCGTCGCACACGCTCCGCACACACGCCCAGTGGAGTTCCGGGGTTAATGCGTCAGGGACTATGCATTCAGCATTGCAACAGCTGTCACTGGATATGTTTTTAAAAGGAAAATGGCATTAAAATTATAAGTGTATATATATATACATCCCAGGGCACACTTCTTCTTTCCTCGTTTGACTTTGTTCATATTTTTCTTTCAGTTACTGGCTCCTGCTATTTTGTATTTAGTAGTGCCCTGAAAGCCTCTGCAGAATACCTGGCCAAGTCCAGCATTGTGGAAGGTAGGTTGTAGAACTCCTAGTGGAGGTAGTCAGCGTGACCGTAGCATGCAGTGTCTGCTTGACAGCTTTGGGTAGTACATCTGCTTCATTGAGTGTGTGTGCGTGCATACACATGACAGACATACTGTAAGTGTGTGCCGTCTTCCTGTCTGCATGTGTGTTCTCCTGTCTCTCCCCCAAGATGGGCTCATGGTGCAGGTCACTGTGGAAACACTGGCAGAGCTCCGCCGGTCGCTACGGGAGATGAAAGACTACACAGTCACCTGCGGACGGCTCGACCAATCAGACAGCCAGGAGCATGTGTATGTGCAGTGGCTGGAGAAGAAATGCACTGTGAACAAGGGGTGAGTGCCCTACATAGCTCTCAGTCACGTAACGCTACACTGCTGGTTGTGTCTGGATGGAAGGAATGCACTCCAGAAACACGTCCTTCCTGTAGTGAGCTCACATCTACCCCTTGCAGCCACACGTAGTGAGCTTGGGAGGATATGTGGGATTCTTTGAAGTAGTGTTTATTTTAATTCCATGTGTTTTAGGAGCAGGTACCCTGTCCAGTCATTAAGAGGTAGGCTGATGTTTGTTGAGGAGCTCCACATTCCATCGGACTTCACTGGAGCACAAAATAAATGCCAAGCTCATTTTTCACCTTTGATGCATTTTCATATAGTATGACACTAGATGTAGCTGTCTTGCAGAGTTACCAGTCCCATTGATGGGAGATCCATGGAGTCGATCAGTAATATAAAGATGTTCCAGAAGGCAGAATACAAGAAAAATGGGAAGATTATCCGCTGGACTGAGGTAGGATTCTTGAAACGAGATTTGCTGCATCACTTCTGTACTTCATATTGGTTGGTGTCTGTGTTGTACAGGTGTTCTTTCTGCAGAGAGCAAGCCCTCCCCAAGGAGTGGGGCCGCCGGACTCTGCTGAACACAACCGGCTAACTGAACGGATCGCCCGGGCATTCTGCCATGCGTTGTGCCCACACCTCAAACTGCTGAAGGAGGATGGGATGGCCAAACTGGGCCTGCGCGTTACTTTCGACTCCCAAGAGGTCAGAAGAGACATTTTTCATATTCAATGTTAAACTTTGAATAGTCCTCATGGATGAATATCATATTATTCCCATTAATATAAACAGCCAATTATAACCCCCATAAACCTATTGCTACTTTTTCCCCAGGTTGGCTTTGTGGCTGGAAGCAATGGGCAGCCTCTCCCAGCACAGTACCTTAATGCCCTGGATAATGTGATGATCCCAGTTATACACAGCAGGGGGCGCAAGAGGAGTGAGGAGCCTATTGTTATGGAGCTCATATTTTACATCCTAGAAAGCATCACCTAAGAGGCCACTTTCCTTCAAGCTATCATATCCAGCCCCTTCCTACCAGCATTTGTGCTTCCATGGGATTGGCAGAGCAAGAGCAGGCCCCAGCCAGGTCTTGATGCTGCAGTATTGTATACTCCTCGCTAATACAGAGACAGAAGTGGTCCTTCATAAGAAAAGACCATCAGATCAGGTTCTGCACTGCACTGGTAGCATACATGACCTCATCCATCTTCACTAGTTTATATACAAATACCCATATTGAGAATGCATTTAAATGAGTGCTAGATTCAGCCCCACAACCTTAAAGCAATGAGAAGAAATTTACCCAAAAGTAGTCCCTCTGTAGCGATGTGATGCACTGAATGAATGCTTGTAATTGTTTTTAATATTGGATGGATTTGAAATCTTGCCTATGGAATGTAAAATCATCTACTGTACTTGGAATTAAACTTACTAACAGACGTTTCATTTTTGCTTTATATTTTGATAGGCTCGCTAAAAGATTACCCTTTTCTTTTGTAGTGGTCATTTTTGTTAATCTTTGTACAGTAAACTTTAGACTTAATTGTATATTGTGAAATTGTGCAAGCAAAGGGATATTCGCTATTGGAGGGCAAAGTTAAGTGTGCCAATATGATGGTAGTCTTCACTTTCTCTAAATATGTAAAGCATAGAAATTGACAGATCATCTGAAATAGCTTTAATCGTTTTAAAGAGTCCATGCAAAACTGCTCAATACCGCTTCGGGTTATAGAGTTAGTCTCAACTACAGGCGATGTGATTGAAGAGACTGCCAACGGGAGCTAAAGATACTGTTGATTGACTGAAACATTTAGAGTGTGAAAGATAAGTGAGGGATACCCAGGCAACCACAGCCTGGAATGTAAACTAGTGACCAACTTCAGCGACAAAGCGATGGGCGGATCGCTTGCAGTGTGTCCGGGGCTTTACTCTGCAGCTCTGATAAATTCTGAAACAAAGTAGAATGGTTGTTGTGTCCAGCTCCTACATACTGCATACTTGACATGTCAGACACACCACCAGTACATTCAGTCATTTCTATTATCCAACAGCAACAAATATCACTCAAACTATTTGTTGGAAAAGAAATCGCATGTAAAAGAACCATTCATTCTGAAAGTTACATAAATTAACACTCAGATGCAACCAAGTAATTGTAAATTGGATTTATTGGCTATTTTTTAAATAGACAACATAACATTTAGAAAGTCTAAAGTATCAATGCCATTAGTTTTACACGTGCTAAAACTATTTACAAACAGGCATAATCAGGCTTGATGCCAGAAAGTACAGTCATCTGTCCCTGTAGGGTCAGGTGAGGCACTGGCATGTTGTATTCACTATGGCGCATTGCCATGGTGATATTGAACAGTGAGGGACCATCTGTGAAAATAACATTTACATAAAAAGGCATCTATTCATAGGTATGAATAGATGCTCCATAGATTGTTATCCCCAATTAAAAGGAAATGAAACCCCATGTTGGACCTTGACTGGAACTCATTGACCCGGGACAGTTCCTCACGTTCTGAGAACACATAACAGGACGGCAAACTCAACCAAAACATTCCTTTGGATCCAAAGTAGTTTGTGCGGGCTCTTGTCATACATCTTGGCTGGTTCCGTCCAGAGATTCTAGGCCTTCTTCATTTTGGCAGCGTGGGAGCTGCCGTTCTCGTAATGGACAAACCCGTTTTGGGTGCCATTCTCGTGGCATTTTCGACTGGTGTAAATAACTGTGCCGTTCTGACTCGGTTTAGCATCTTGCTTGGGCAACCGCTTGCCCTTGACGTAGGCCTGAACCCAGAAGTTTGAGAAAAGAATGAAGAAGAAGGTTCCATACATCCAGATGAGGTGGAGGATGATAGGGAACTGATAGTCACAGCTGTCCATGAAGTAATACTGGCTAGCATGAAGAGACACTAGGACAAACTGGGTCTGTTGGGCAGAAACAGAATCTTAAGTCACCAAGTACAATAGTGTTTCGTTAAGTAATTGGCTGAATATTCCATGACTACACTGTTAAATGTGATATTTATGTACTTATTATGATTTACTGTGTTTTTAAATAACCTGTGAAGCCAAAAGCAAATTTGTGGACGATGAAGATGATACATACTGTAATAATGGTTCAAGACATCAGCCTACCATCTGAATCAGATTATTTAGATAGATTTCAACTCCTTAAACCAAATCAGTAACAGGAAAACAACAGGCCCTGATCGTACCAGCTGAATTGCAGTCATGTATTTTTTCCACCAGAGAAACTTCTGGAAGCGCGGGCCAGCAGCTGACAGGCCATAGTAGAAGTACATGACGACGTGCACGGTGGAGTTGACCATGGCATGGAAGGATCCCATTCCCCCTGTGGGCACCCCGACATCATCAGTACACACCACAGCATGTAAACAAATACAGCAACCCACCAACACAGTGAAGGAAGGCACGTACCGGGAGCATAACTGATGCCCCACCACCAGGTCCACGGCATGATGGAGTGGTGGAAGATGTGCAGGAAGGTGATCTGGCCATGTTTCTTCCTCAACACAAAGAAGATCTGAGAGAGACATTTGGATATGAAGCCGTCATGTTGTACCAAGCAAGGCAGGAGGATAGGGTGTGTATGCTGCATTTACAACAGTTAGCACATGCCTATTTTTTAAGCGACTTACAATCAGTACATGTGTCAATAGTAGAACAGGTTGTTGTAAGCAAACAAGGTTTTAAAGGTGGTGTCAGCGATTGTAAGCTAATGTTTATATAATGAAACATTCAGCGAGTATCTCCTCAACATCTGCTAGCTGTCTGTTCTGTGTGAGCACTGAAAATAATCTGGTGTTTCTACCCAGCCCTGGCTCTGTAAATGGGAACGCAGAGTGGTGCAGACGTTCAATATAGGGGTGGAGTGTCTGAGAAGCACCCTATGGCATCGAAGAGGTATTTCTGTTTTGATAAGATTTCAAGAAAAGTTAAAATATCAATCTTTCCCCCAGCATCACTGACCCCAACTTTAAATCATTCATTTCCTTTTGACAAACTGCTCTTGTAAAAACTATGCACAAATAACTGAGGTTACAGATGAAACCGACCTTACCGTATCCATCAGCTCAATAATCTTGGAGAACCAGAACAGCCAGGCTACTCGTACCATCTGGTTATATATACAAAAAAAATAAAAAACTTTTCAAACTCAAACTACAAGCTTGTTGTTACCATCTAACCCAGTGCAACCCACCAGTCAGGATCAACAACACAGAAGGTATTCCAATCACAATCAGGCATGCAGGAGGTTTAGTGTTTTTTTTTTTAACTGTATGTGCACTATTGTGGTTGGTAGAACTTGCAATGGTTTACTTAAACCTGACGTGATGTGCCAGGTGTAACCTTCCATAGTTTTGTCTCACTCAATTCTCCAAAATTACCTACTTTGCCCTTACAGGTTGTGTAAAGACAACAGACAGATAACATGGATATTTAGCTGGGTGTTTGCACATGTACAGCAGTTTTGCCCTTGGGCAGAAAGCCCGAACAGGACATCTAGCATCCTCTATGCTTACAAAGTCAAAACTGACAACACGACGGAGGTTCACCCTGGGGTTTACTGTAGAGACCAAGACTCATTTGCATGTTTAAACAAGTGTACAAGCGTAAACACTGGTATAAACAGTCCAGTTCATCGAACCACTAACTAAATATATATAAAATAAACCTAATTTCAAGCAATTAAAATTACATTTAGCTTGTACTGTAGTTGCATCTGTTCATTGATAAATATTTACTTGGTAATTTTAATACATAAATGTTCTTCTGCCTCTTTGCATAAAATCATATACTCTGAATGTAATTCATGCAAACAATTGCAGCAATCTTTTGTTAGTTTTTTTTTTTACATAAAACAAAACATATGGTGTATTATCTTCTTTGTTGGGTCCAAAATTCCATAAAAATTTACTATGGATACGAAAGACATTCGCAGACCACCAGACAACCAAGCGACAATGCTAGTATCCACCAAGAAGATTGATCCTGTCTGCCGACCCTGCGGTGTCGGCAGGCATCTTCTGGGTGGATTCTGCAATTCCAGCATAGGCCACCTCGAGTCTTATCAAACTTCAGTTCCAGACTTACTCTTAGTGCCTCTGGGCTGTCAGTAGTGTCGATTGGGTCACATCGCCAGGTGTAAGTCTTCACCCAGCCTGACATTAGGAACTAGTCATAAATAAAACAAACAAGACATAAGTCAGTTTGGAAAGACCAGGTAATATTCTATGCAAGTCAGATCTATAGTTGGATGCCAAGTCAAACCTGAAATTAAATCTGCCATTTTGAAAGTGGGACAACAGAGTCTATAACTTTGGTTGGTTTAGTACCTCGTACACTATGAACACTGATAAGACCACTAGTGCAAAGTTGTAGATGATCATGGGACCCTTCAGCTGGAACGGTTGCCGGTTGGCCATGATGCGAGGCCCCAGGTACAGTACAAAGAACAGGTAGCAGAACAGGATCGCAGTCATGGGAACTGGACTGTGCATCAGTGGATAGTCCTTTATCCGTGGGTCTACAGAAATTCAGACACAGATCAAGTGAGATAAACTGCGTTCAGGAGGAGTAAAGTTTAAGGTTCTCCCATTTAGTCAGGTAGGGATATTGATAACTAATTTTCCTGACATTTAAACTAGTCTAGTCAACTTAGAAACAGAAAAAACTCAATGAACACTAAAAACTGAGCACAATTTAATCTACAAGGCTCATTATCCAAAAAAAGTGCCATTTGAAACCGTTGAACACTCAATAACCAAATCTGACTAAATGCCCCTGGCACAAACTTACATTTCTAAATAATACAATATGTTATAAGAACTTGAACAGTTTCAAATGCAATATTTTATCAGACAATGTTTAACTTTATAATTATACAATGTTAGATGCGTTTACATTTCTGGTGCAGACTAGCGAGGGTAGAAACATCCAACAGACTAATAATGTATCCTAAGTATATATTTAGATGCACACCCACCAATCCCTTCCACGAGGTAGTTATAAACATCCATCACATGTGAACCAATCTCTTGAGGCATTTTGGACATCTGGTACTTAAATTACCTGTAAAAGAACCAAAATTAAAATGAAAATGGTGAAAACTGAGGTAATAACAGGTAATAAAAACCATTAAAAACAGCAGCTTCATAGTCATCATCTGATTGTGCAACAGTAATGGATGATGATGATGATGATGATGATTGGCTTGTTAAACACCAAAAAGAGCTAATCCTTTGCCAAATAAACAAACATTAAACAATCCCAGAATGCTTTGCTTCAACTTCAGCCAATCATCAGAGATGGCCTGACAGTGAAGGGGCTGGGCCACAGGAGCAGGCAGGCATAGCGCTCAGTAGATGAGTAGGGTTAACACCAACCCACAGCAACACAATGCTTTAACACATTCTTCAGATGAATCCCACAAAGGATCTTTCAGTACACATAACATTTTACATCCAGTTACATTTGAAAAGCTTGTTGACCAGAAAACATTTGTTCATAAAGTGGAATTGTTGCATCTAAAGGTTTTACACCCCTCATCATCTTACCCCCCCCCCACCCCACCCCTCCCTGAGCCTTGCAGTATCACACATGAAACCATAAGCACTTCTGGAGATAGAGTAGCATTTTGAAGACCCGAGCTTGTGTGTAATGTAGGCTAATCTAGTAGCATTATCATTGTCCTCGCAGGTGCAGCCCCTTATGTCATGCCCTTATGACATAATGTCAGTAATACCACATCCTGGAATGAAGGTCTGGACATCTGAAGTTTGAGAGGTGCTGCTGAGAAAATAGCAAAGATATAGGACAAGACAGCATAACAAGTGCGTTAGCTTTAGAACATTGTTCTTTTAGAAAGGTCTGAATTTATAATAAGTTATTTCAACATAGCTTGTATATCAGCTGTTAATTATTTTCTGAATTAAATGACACTATGTTGATAATATGTGATGTTGTGAAATGTATAAGTAATGTGTAACCAACATGGATGACATGCTGATATTCCAGAATTCAGAATTCTCACTTACGATGACAGGTGTATGACATATTCAGCTAGCTATTGACAAATGTATTGTATCGCGCTTTGTATAAAAGCATCTGCTAAATGCTGTAAATGTAAAATATTTTCCTGAGACTAGAAACCAAAACATTCGCAGAAATTAGATACAGGACGCATGTATGTAGGATACTGGAGTATGACTTTAACATAGTTTTCATTTCTAAACTGCTAGAATTGTATTACTGTATATTTATTATATGTTCAATGTGAAGACATGTTGAAATAGTCCTAACAGTCACACACGCCTATGTTTAAGGTTAGTCTTAATGCTTGAAGGCATGTATCTAAACTATACAGAGAGACAGATTATTACCAACACCAAATATCTATTCCTTGCAATGATACCTCCGGTTTTCACAATCAATATGTTGACAGACCACACGTTATATCAACCATGAAGGAACATTTGGTTATACGATGTGAAAATCCAGCATGCCAAAATAAAGCATGTACAATCCATGTCTCCTGGTCTGCAAAAACTTAGAATATGAGCATAGCTTATCAAGGAGCAATCCCTATTATACCCAACAAGTCATTTCAGAGAACTCTTACACAAATGGTTGTGGTTCTTTATGAACTGGATGTTGATGCAAATGGGTGGGGTTGCCTCATGTTTCAACAAGAGCCCCATCGTGTCTGTTGTGACAACACACATCGAAGTTCAGTCAGTCTTCAGTAAGTCAGTTCTGAGGAGAAATGCTAAAGGTTACAACATCTTGCTGGTAAACTGTCTGAGGAAGGAACAGAGGAGTTTGTATACTCCTTCCCAAATCATACTGTATCTCTCATGGAGAGTCAATTTGGACCTGAACAGTTCATTGTAGATTGTATGCTAAGTGGACCCACACCAAATCATTAGTTTTTAGATCTGCTCAGGACAATAGCAGCAACCGTATGGATTTAATCTAATTTGGTGTTAATGTATTAGATTCAAGAGCCCTAAAATGTAAAGAGTAAAATGCAGTCTACAGTGGCTGCAATGTTGTCCACTAACAGAAACTAAGAGAAATGAGGCAGTGGGAAAGTCTTGTGACTATGACAAGCCTACACCAAGTCAGAAATTACTTCCTTACCCCAAGGCAGCAGAGGAGACACCAGATACCAGCAAGTGAAAATCCAACCACCGTCCAAGTCCAGCTTTATTTCATACTCATTATTACTAGTTATTAATATACGGGTCTCACTGACCTCGTAATTTCAGTCATTTCACGACCACCATCTGTTATTTAATGAACCTAATTTCCTAAAATACTTCTGTTGTGTTTTCAGAAATTTCTAACCAGTAGTGTAAATATATGGAGGACCAGGACTGCCATAATAAAAAATAAATAAATATATAAAAGTATAAATAAATAAATAAATAAATGTATAAATAATTAAATATAAAAATTGAAAAAATAATTACGTTTGTATTAAAAAAATGCTATTTCTGTATTTTTACATGTATTTATTTATATATTTGTGCATTTCTACATTTATTTATTTAATTATTTTTACATACATTTATTTATTCTTAAATTTAT
>JAOEGT010098340.1:0-13399 GCA_025447795.1 Speoplatyrhinus poulsoni | reverse complement strand
ATGAGTGTCATTAACTTAAATTTATCTATTGCCTTAACTGTGCCTACACATTTCAAAATAAAATGAGACATTCATGCATTAGGAATACCAGATTTTTATTTTTTCATAAATTAATTACTAGAAATTAAAGGCAAATACCAGTAACTCATGATAAAGCCAAGTGAATGCAGAACATGTAAAAATTCTCACTAATAAATTAAATACATTAAATTGCCACTTATCTTAAGTTTAGTTAATTACAATGCATGTGTGTTTAACAGAATGAGACAAAACAGAGTGAGCCAGGAAAGAAATGTCTTTGTGCATGTTTGACTCAAAATGACAAAATACTCAAAAAATACATACAATAGTTCGAAAATAGTTTTTTCACACAAGGGGAGAAACATTTGTGCATGTTGAGCTCCTTAAGACTTTTAACATGGAATACCAATGGCAGGCCAACAGCTGTTTGATCATCTAGGTCAAGAAGCTTGTGTTCAAAGCTAATGTACCTGGAGGCTGGTGTTGGCCAGTTAATCAAGTCCCACAAAAAGTAAAAGTTTAGAAGGATGTTCCAGACGGCTGAGAAGGCAGCACGCCCTGAATCAGTTAGCACTGAAGTGCCCTCAATGACGACACCAACCAAACTGATTCTACGTCAGTACTGCAAGGATGTAAAGCATCACTCTGCGGTGCTCTGTAGGACAAATATACCTTTAGCACTGACAGTATAATGATGTCTGTTGATTAAAGACAAGATAAACTGAAGAAAATTAATTTAATGCAAACATATCTTGCACATTTTGGCCTAAAACCAATTTTTATGTAAACCGTAGCAGTATTTAAAATGTAGTCAAATGGTTGAGCTTAGTATTCTTACCTGTTCCATTGTAGAGTGTAATGTGCATTAATATTAAAAATGGGCATATTTTACAAAATTATATTTTATTAAATGTAAACATGTAATTTCCATGTTTAAAAAACTACCTGTGATGCTATATATTTATAATTGTTCATAACAAATATTTAGTGGACAGTTTCTGTCAATGAACTGATATAGTGCCATGATTCTTTAAATTAGTAACATAAAAGATCATAAGTTGCCCTGCTCAGTACCAATGTACAACCTCAATTCCATAAAGGATGAGACAGTACAGACATTTTTTTAATGACGTTTGTACTTATCATCCAGTACTATGAAACAAAAGCATTACATTTTGATGAAATACTGCACTACAAACACAAGTTGGGACAGTTTACCATTGTATAATATATTTATTTTACTTACACTTATTAAATGTGGACAAAAGTTTAGAAAAATAAAATTGTGGTATTTTCCAGGGACATGCCTGCATTTTCCAGTAGAATAATGCAAATAGCATTGACTGCATAAGGATAGGTGCTATATAGTCAAGGTGCTAGATTTGCCTGTCTGAAGTCCTGACCTGCTATTGATTTAAGTTGTAGTGATCTCTCGTCTAGACTACTGCAACTCATTGCTTACTGAACTACCTGCTTCTGCTACTAGACCCTTGCAACAGGTTCAAAATGCAGCAGCACGTCTGGTATTCAACCACCCCAAGTTCTCACACATAACCACCCTTCTCAGAGACCTTCACTGGCTCGCTTGCGGCCTGCATCTGCTTACTTAACACTTACTTGTATTGGCCTACAAGGCAGTAAAGAGAACTGCCCCACCATATCTTCCAGCAATGGTCAGGTTCCAGGCCCCAACCAGAGCACTTATATCCACAACCTCAACTGGCCGACTGGCACCGCCATCGCTACGAGGGAACAGAGCCACCCAACCCAATCTCAACTTTTCTCTGTTTTAGCGCCACAATGGTGGAATTAACTTTTTGCAGCAGTCAGGACAGCAGATTCACTACCAATCTTGCGAAAGCGACTGAAACCCACCTCTTATGAATACACCTTGGGACCAAAACCACTGAAATCCCTACCCCTTAGCACTCCACTAACAAACCTTTCTATTGTGATACCCCGCAGGGTTAGAAAGGACACCCGAGGCAAAGCGGTACGTTTGATAGGATTATTCCAGGAAAGGATCGGTAACAATATTGCATAGTTCTTCCTTCAGTCTGGGTGTGATAGTTTGTTCTGTGTACTGGGAAACGGACAAGAACAGTTAAAGGTATCAGACAAGGGCAATATACAACAAGTCCGATAAAGCCACTCCCCAAGCGCCCCCTCAGGCAGCGGGCGGTCCTCCTCCCAGGAACCAGAACCAATAGGTGGGTACAAATCCTAATCCGTGGGAACTGGGGCGTGAAAATTATTTTACTCCTTACAACAGGGGTGTCCCTAGGGGCAGAGGCAGGAGTGGTCGCAAAGGATTCGGCGGCACTTCTGGTGGGGGTGCGGGATGTTTCGTCTGCGGGGACCCCGACCATTGGGCAAGACAATGTCCAGTGAATACAGCCAATGACCCTTACAACCAATCTGACCTATATCCCGTCCCACCATGGATGCACAGAGGGGGAGGTACCGTGAGGGGCCTGCCCACAGGAGCTCCCTATGGGGGAATGGCCCCACGAGGCACTGGTCCGATACGCGGGCAATACCCCATGTGGCCCAGCGATGAACCCTCAGGGGCAGGGCCCAGCCTACTGAGGACGCCCGAGGCCCCAGGAGCAGGTAGGGTTGGCAGATCCCCACCTGCTTCTTGGGGTGATAGACCGGGAACTCCCATTTATTGTGGATTCAGGGGCGAGGTTCTCAACAATGACTTGAACTAAATTACTCAGTACAAATTAAGTAAGGGGTAAATATAATTATAAAGGGATTGAAAAAAGAGAACAGTGGATGCAAAGGGTGGGGGAGACAGCAGAGAGGAGAATGGGACAGATATCACCGCCTCTACAGTTGGTTCTGCCCCCAAGGCCATTCCCAGACCGCATTACAAAAAATGCCTGTGGAAGGTCTTATTATAGCAAAATCGAGAGAATAATACATTTGTCAATGAAAACAGTAGTTTTGACACACTTTCAGAGCCAAAGGATGGAGAAATCTACACAGAATCACTTAAAATAGCCTTCATCAGAGGGTTAAAGGCACCTATTCATAGTTATGTAAAAACTTGCCTTATATGCTATGAGGGAGGAACTTTGGCTAAACTGAAGAAATAAATCTACATGCTGATTGTCACGTCTGCAGGGAGGTAAGGACCCAAACGTGAGACACACATCGAACGTAAACAAGATTTATTCAAAAAGAAAACAAAAAGGCAGGAACACGGGGAACAACACGACATTTAACATCAACAATAACCGACATAGGACTGGGAAAACACTGGGGCTAAATACACAGGTAGACCAGACAGGGAGACAGACCATTGGCTAACAACAACGAGGAACAGGTGCAGCACATTAGACATGTTTAAACAGACACGGGTGGAAATGACGAGACTGGGAAACACTGGGAAGGGAGTGACGGGTAAACAGGCTTGATATACACGGTAAACACATGAAGTGACGAGACCAGCACAGGACAGGGATCACGAATCATTACAGTACCCCCCTCAAGGGACGGCTACCAGATGACCAAACAAGGACGAGGACACGACACAAGGCACGGGACAACAAACAGGGGACGAGGCACCGAGTATTTGGAAACAATGAACAGCAGACAGAGGGACGAAGGACGAGGACAAGGCAATGAATATCAGACAGAGTGACGAAGGACGAGGACAACGCAATGAATAGCAGACAAAGGAACGAAGGACGAGGACAAGGCAATGAATATCAGACAGAGTGACGAAGGACGAGGACAAGGCAATGAATAGCAGACAGAGGGACGAAGGACGAGGACCAAGAGACATGGGACCAGATAAAGAGACGAGACCAAGACACAGAGGAGGAGGCATGGGACAAGACCTAGAGACGGGACGAGACCAAGAGACATGGGACGAGACATGGGACGAGACATGGGACGAGACATGGGACGAGAAGGCAGAGCAGGGATCTTGAGGCGGCAGGCAAAAACCCTCGGGGGACCGCAGAGCCGGAGGCCGGCTGCGACGGGCAAAGCCCTCGGGAGACCGCAGAGCAGGAGGCCGGCTGCGACGGGCAAAGCCCTCGGGAGACCGCAGAGCAGGAGGCCGGCGGCGACGGGCGAAGCCCTTTGGGGACCGCAGAGCAGGACCCGGGGATGGCCATGCTGGAGGTGATGACGACGACACTGGAGGAGCGGGTGTCACAGGAGGCGGGGACGACGAAGACAAAGATGTAGACACTGGGAGTGATGACACAGGAGGCGAAGGCGGAGAATCGGGGAGCGATGACACAGGAGGCGAAGGCGGAGAATCGGGGAGTGATGACACAAGAGGCAAAGACGGAGGGTCAGGAGGCGGAGGGTCTGGATCTGGAGGCGGAGACGCTGGATCCGGAGGCGGAGACGCTGGTTCCGGAGGCGGAGACTCTGGATCTGGAGGCGAAGACGCTGGATCTGGAGGTTGCCAGTCCTCAATCGGCGGCCAGTCTTGGAATGGAGGCCAATCCACGGGTTCTGGGGGAGATGGCCATTCCTTGGGCTCTAGGAACGGCAGAATCACATCGGGCGGAGACTCATGGTGCGGAAGCCCGGGAGGTGGAGCCACATGTGGCGGAGCTCCATGGTACAGGGACTCGGGGGGCACAGTCACATGGAGCAAGGGCACATCAGGCAAAGCCACATGGGCCGTGTGAGCAGGAGTCATGGGCCCATGGGGCGTGGGCGCAGGAGTCAGTGATTCGTGGGGCAAAGTCACATGAAAGAGTGAGTCATGGGGCAGAAACCCTGTAGGCGGAGTCACATGGGGCGGAGTCACATGGTGCAGGGACTCGGGGGGCGTAGGAACACGGAACAAGGGTTTGGGAGGCATGGGCTCATGGGGCAAGGGCTCTAGAGGGAAGGCCGGCAGGAGCTGCTGCGGTGGGGAAAGCCCAGCAGAGGAGGGAACCGGCTGGAGCTGCTGCGGCGGAGAGGTGATGCGACTGCGGCGTGGAAAGCCCAGCGGCGGAGACTTGATGCGGCTGCAGCAGGGACAGCCCAGCTGCGGAGGAGGCCGGCTGATGCGGCGGAGGCGTGGAAAGCCCAGCGGCGGAGGAGGCCGGCTGATGCGGCGGAGGCGTGGAAGGACCTGGACTAGGGCTGGCTCGGGGATCTGGACTAAGGCTGGGGCCTGAACTAAAACTGGCTCGGGGACTTGTATTTCCCTCCTCAACATGTCCAATGTCTCATCCATACCTGGAAGGTTGCAGAAGCCTGGCCGAGAATTTATGGCGTCCTCCAAACGGGTGCAGAAGAACCGCAGCTGATGATCATTAGTGGCATCCCGAAGCGCAGCGAGCTACCGCTCGCAGGACTCTGGGTATACTGGACGAGGCGTGGTGTATGAGTCGAGGAAGAGGAAAACCGTACAGCAGAAAGGCCTTGGAATGGAAACGAGGCACCCTCTCGGGCGCTGACGAGACGCGAAGACTGCAGAAGCCTATCCGTAATGGCGACAGCGGTAACGGTGATCGGGAACTAGGAACTGCCGTGTGTGACCGCCGAGAGAGGCAATGCGGAAGCGGTGACGGGCTGGCAGCAGAAGCCACCGGGGACAGCGGCGACGACTGTTGGCCGGAGCCACAGCGACCGTTACCCACCGTGTTGCCCCTTCTACGGCCACGAAAAATGGCCAGTCGGGAACCAGGCAGGATAGGCCTCAGGGTGCTGTCTGCTGGGTCCATATCACGGTCGGTTATTCTGTCACGTCTGCAGGGAGGTAAGGACCCAAACGTGAGACACGCATCGAACGTAAACAAGATTTATTCAAAAAGAAAACAAAAAGGCAGGAACACGGGGAACAACGCAGCATTGACATTTAACATCAACAATAACCGACATAGGACTGGGAAAACACTGGGGATAAATACACAGGTAGACCAGACAGGGAGGCAGACCATTGGCTAACAACAACGAGGAACAGGTGCAGCACATTAGACATGATTAAACAGACACGGGTGGAAATAATGAGACTGGGAAACACATGGCAGGGAGTGACGGGCAAACTTGATATACAAGGTAAACACATGAAGTGACGAGGCCAGCACAGGACAGGGATCACAAATCATTACACTGATAAGCTATGGCCTAACTCAGGAACAGGATAATTTGTTGCAAGACGTTCCTGATACGCTTTATTCACAAGGCGTCGCGGATGTAGGTCTAATCAAAAACATAATTCCTATGGTAATAATGCATAAATCATTGTATAGACCCTGGACGATATCAGAAACATTTGATTAATTGTTTAAGGGGGTCTAAATGTTCAAGGAGATGATGCATTCTGTGATACTCCTATGAGACACATGATGCAATATTTGGGTATGGTAAATTACTGAGGACAGTGGATCCCTTATTTTTCTGAAAAAACAAGGTTACTGACTGGATTAATTTACGACGTGCCAATGGCACCAGTAAATAAATTATAGTGAACAGAAGAAGCCAAAGAGCAATTTATAAGTCTTAAAAGGAACTGTGTTCATCCTGTTGCCAAATTAGTATTTATAAGACAGTTTATCCAAACTATAGATTGCAGAAACGGTCACAGAAACGGTCACAAAGCCTGATATCTATACTTGGAGAGAAAAAAAAAAAAAAAGGGGGAAGGAAAATTATTTCATTAATGAATTATTAATAAATAAATAAAATAAAAATAAAGAATCACACATAATGTACTCCATTTAATTGCAGCTAAATTGAGAAAGAGGGGATGGTATTTTGAAAATCTTCAGACGCAGTTAATCTCCCCACATACAGGGCTGTGTTCAAGGTCGGTGAGCAATGCTAGGGCAGACATGACAGCTTTTTTCCTTCTTAAAGCAAGGCAGGACAACGCTACACATAAAAAAATAAAAAAATAAATAAAAACATGGGCAGGCTGAAGGAGCAGTACAAAACTTAGACAGTAGTTATGTGTGCCCCAACGGTACATACATTCTCCAAAAAAAAAAGATTAAAAAAAAAAATATATACATGTATAATAAATTATGCTGCTATATATTGACACATATGCCAAGGCGTGTGTCAAAAGAAGGGATGGATGAAATAAGGTATTTACCTCATATGGGTTAATAACTTACTTAGATTAACGAGAAATGTATGCCTGTATTAAACAAAGTTTAGAAAAAGAAGAGAGAGAAGAAAAACGATTAATATTATTGTTCTTCCTTCAGTCTGGGTGTGATCGTTTGTTCTGGGTCACTGGGAGATGGACAAGAACAGGTAAAGGTATCAACAAGTCCGATAAAGCCAGTCCAGGGTCTAAATGCCAGAATATCCATCCTCATTCAAATTTGTCTCCAAATCTAACGGATACCACTGGGTTTTAGAGAGTAGCCTACTGACCTCCCCACTTGCTCTCTCCTGAACATCTGGTGTATGGTCATTTTATCTTCCTTCCTCTGGTTGGGTTGATTAGTCGATACACTACAGCTACACTTGGTGCTCCTCCCTCATGTGAGGAATGTAACCTACACATAGCACCCTTCGTATATGGTGCCCAACAACAACAAAACAACAACAACAAAAAAAGAAGAAAGGAAAATGTATTTTTGTATAGTTGTGTTAGATCATGTACAAGGTTATTGTGAGAATTAGCCCATAGGGAATCCCTCCCCTCACTTGACTGGTTCAGTTGTTGTACAGGCCTGCAGCCACCTGGGTCACTGTGGCTCACGAGCAAAATAATAAACAGCAGAATCTTCAGTCTGGAGATTGTTGATATGGAGATAAAGCTGATCTTGGCTGTTGTCTCTGGAGATTGTGAAGCGACCCTTATCTGATAAAAGGTAGTATGTGCTGCCACCACCATCACTGATGCTGGCAACCCTCTGAAGTCCTTTACCAGGAGCCTGTCTGACCTAGGCCATCCAGTAGCCATCAAAGTCTAACCCAGAAACTGTGCAGGTCAGTTTGTGTGATCCTTAAGGATGTATCACCACTGACTCAGACTGTAGTAAAGTCTGACTCTTAACACCTGTAGAAAAGTCAACACTGAGGTCAGCTCATGTTAAATGAGGGTGAAGACTTGACATGAATAAAGTCCTTGAGCAGCTATTAATGCTGTGTAGTATGATACATGTAATAACAACAACTTACTAGACACCACTATCAGTAGAAAAGTCCACACCGTGCTCAGTTCCATAGTTCAGCTGTCAGCCAGGATGAGATGAGTAGAAGACCCAAGCTGGGGGTCTGATGATAAAGAGATGGAGGCCACACACACTTTGCATAGCCCACCCTCTTAGATCTAGAGAGGAACTGTTACATAGCTTCTGTGTCAGTGTACACTGTTGTGTTCTCTGTTCACATGCTGGTGGATATTTGATGTTTATCTGTTAAATGTGTAATGGTCAACTACCAGCTGTATATGCATGCAGGCTTATTGCTATAATGTGCATGTATGGTGAAACATTGTACCTTGTATCTGTACATTTAACTTTTAGATGTTGTTTGTTATTTAAATGTTTATTTGAGAAATTATATCAGTGTTTATGGCAGTAGACACACAACTGAAAGGTCCTGCATTTGCATTGCATTGCATTTTAGCCTACTTTTCTGCTACGTCGCAAATCGGTCTCTGACATACAGTGCATGTATGTGCAAGGAGATTAATATTTATTTAGCAAGTGTGCCCCCTACAGGTTTGAATAAATATGTTGTTGATTCTATTTGTGTTATGTTGGATTATACAGCATACTTATATGTTTGTTGCTTATACAGTATCACAATGTTACAGGGTGTTTCTGTAACACTCAACGGGGTCCTTAGAAAGCTGTCTGAGGGAAATGCAGAATGGCTTTAAATAAAACAAGTAGCCATAGGCTTCAATATCATTCAAGTAAAAATATTGAATATTTTGAGCATTGTAACGGTCTGTGCCGTGCCGCCGATGGGTGGCTCACCCCCACCGTTACCGGGGCCTGAGTGCTCCCACCCTCGGTTTCCAGACGTGCACTTCCCCAGCGCTCCTTGTCTCACGGGTGTTTGCACTGATTGCTTATTGTTTGCACCTGTAGGTCTTGCTTTGAAATGTAGGTTGGGGCTTTCGTTTGTTTCTTTGTTGGTTATTGTTTCCTGTAACAGTCCCCAAGTACTTCTAGTTGTTTACTATCTCAATATCAGTATATTTTTATTAACTGTATGTTCCATGGTAGGAGATGACTTTCTGAAATCAATAACCATATCCTTGGTTTTTAAGACATTTAATTCTAAAAAGGATGCGTCACACCATGACAAAAAATCATCCAGAATTGGTCCATGGGCCAATTCCTCATTCCGTAGAAGACATATTATCACAGTCATTAGTAAATGTTATGATATGTTGGTCATTGTAATGGCTACGGCATTCGTTTTTGTATAATATGTACAAGAGAGGGGAGAGTACACAGCCTTGCGGAGATCCTGTGGAAACCCCACACAAATCAGAAAAGGCACCATTAACTTTCACACACTAAGACCTGTCAGTTAGAAAGTCAACTATCCAGCCCACAGTGTTTGGGTCTGCAAGCAAGTGTGGTTGGATAGTATTAAATGCTGATGACAAATGACAAAAGTCTAGTGTGGCTAACGTTTAGCAAGTAACACAAGAGGTGTCGTAAATGTAACAGAGGTATTAATCATAACAGAATAAACACAAACAATAACCCACAAGGGGAAAGCAACCAAACACACACTAAATGCTCCTAAGTGATTAGCCAACTCAAAACAGGTGCAGGGACAGGGAGGGGAAGGGCTGCCACGACGCCTAGGGCAGTGGTTAGCGAACCGACGTGGCAGCGTGCCGGCGGAGAGGGAGCCTGGACACCCCCGGACCTAGGTGTGACAGTGAGGGTAGCATCCTCCACCCCTCTCCTTGCCCGATATGCAAACTGAAGTGGATCGAGAATGTGTACTATTTCCGTTACTGCATTATATTCTATACCAACATATATTTTAAATTACAGGGTTCCTGTTTTTATCGTTTTCCTTAAAATAAATTGTTATGACCAATGGGTTTGTGGTGTGTTTTCCCTCCCTCCCTAGGGTTGGTGCTGTCTCTGTATGTCCTATTCCCTTGCAGGTGGAGGTGCTGATTGGCCAGGATCTGATTGGCCTGGATCTGGCTGCCACCTCATTTAAGATGGCTTCTACTGATGCCTGGCTCTCTCTCGTTTACCTGCTTCCAACGCAGACCTGTCCTCACATATTAATATATTTGTACCCTGTATGTTTATCTATACTATAAACTGCAGTCCTGGTAGCTGTAGGGGGAAGAAGCCCTTTTCTTTTATCTATACCCTTTTTGGTCTATGTGTATTGATAGGGGAATAGGTAAGGTGCTTGTCTTTTGCTTATTATTCTTTTGGCGGTTTAGGTAAGTTATTTTGGGATATCCTTCTATAGTGTTATGTTTGTTGTTTTGGGCATTGCTTCCCCTGATGTCATTCTACCCTTTTGGATAAATAAACCTATATCCTTGGACTGACACTGTGGCACTGGTCATACTTGGGGGCAGGGAAACAGGACAGAATTTATGTTGCGTTCTGGTTACCGTAGGCTGGGGCGTAACCAAATATACATTTACAGCCTACCATAATGCAGAAAAGGCACAAATTGTTCCATAAGAATTTACCTGAACGCAAAAAATGAAGTGTTTGATTTTCAAAGTTTTCCGGAGAAGGACCCCTGACTCCCCGCTTTATATGTCCCCCACAAAAGTCAAATAAAATGTACATCCATGCATCAACCAATTCTTAGCGCTTACTTGATTTAGTAGTGAGGCTGCTCTTGCCCGAAGACTCCGCCCACAACCTAAGGATTAGCTATGATGTCATAAGGAGGCTGCAATGCCACGCCCCCAACCAAATTCTTAGTTCATAAAAGGGGCAAACCTACAGAACAAAGACAGAACAATACTGCTGAGAAGAATAAGTGAAGAGAAATAGGAATACGCCCCCTTGCGCAAAGTCCGTCCATATTATTCGTCCCCTGGTCATTCCTCAGCTCTCCCCTACAGTACACATTTTTTCCCTGAAAGTAAAATTACCGAAAACACTTGCATATTTAGCGCATGTAAGATGTGCTTGTTTGAAAGAAGGTAAGATAATTTTTTAGTTATAGTAGTAGTATTTAGTAGTATTACTGTTAGTAGTAGTAATAGTAGTATTAATAATAGTAGTAGTATTTAGTAGTAGTAGTAGCAGAGTTAGTTTAGTAATAATAATTAAAACAATTATGATAAAAATAAAACATATTTAGAAAGCGCTTTGTAGGTACTTAAAGTCTCCTTACAACACAAAACAAAAATAATAGTAATAGTACTATATTGTAGTAGTATTTAGTAGTACACGCACTCAATATGAAATAGGCCAATGTGTAAAGTATTACATATGTGATCGGGCTAATGTCAATAAGATGGGAAGACCCAAGCCAATTCATTAGTTATCAGTTTTGGTATAAGTTGCTGCGTCAGGTGTCCAATAAAGGAACAGAGGCTTGTGTACAGAAAAACAATAAGGGATATATTAAGGGATCCAATAAGGGATTTATTTTGGCCAAATACACACTAGGCCCAAGCTAACCTAGTCCATCAGTACAGCATGGGGATACAGACAGTAAATGACAATATTATATACATATATATATACACACTCAGTTTTAGTAGACCCCTACTTTTAAACAATGCACACAAGGTCTAAAGCACAAGGTCTAAAGCACTGCACACAATGTATAATGTATTAGGCTTATTGATTTCTGTACCATATTAGATCGAGGGCAGATTTTTGTCACATATTAGAAATGCCGAATATAATAACGCTAGGCTGTAAAAATACCTAGTCATAAATATAGAATCTAAACTTTTGAATTTATGTTGGAAAATTCAGAGCATTTTCCCACTTGAAAATATAAGTATCATCTCAGCATTATTCAATATTCTGTTTTGTAATTTATAATTCTCGTAATTTTAGACAAAGTATTTTTGGTCTGTGACTACATGTAGTTTTTGCTATGGAGCATAACATTGTGAACATTGTAAACCTTTTTGAACTTCGAGTTCAGCAGGCAAGACATATGTTTTATTAATTAATATGGATATTAGTGTTGGATGTACAGTAACACACACGAGAATAATTGAGTACATTTTAACTTTTAGTCTTGTTTGGTTTTCTGTTGTGGTTTTTTTAGAGAGCAGAGAGCAAGTGGGAGCTTAATACTGTCTGGCAGTTTGTTGGTAAAGTTAGAAAGTGGTTTAGTTTTGACATTGATATTTAGTTTTTGTGTTTACATGTATATTGGGGTGGCTGTGTGGATGTTTGGCTAAAATGTTTTTCTAATGTTTATTTCACTGGCTGCGTCTGTGAACACAAATTTTACTATAATCATGGATTATGGACACATTCGACTCGTTTCTCTTTAAAAATCCACAACTGCAACGGTCTGGGCCGCGCCTCCGACGGGCGGCTCATCCCCCCCACCGTTACCGGGGCCTGAGTGCTCCAGACGTGCACTTCCCCAGCGCTCCTTGTCTCACGGATGTTTGCACTGATTGCTTATTGTTTGCACCTGGGGGTTTTGCAGTGAGATGTAGTTTGGGTCTTCTGTTCGTTCTTGGTCCGTTATTGTTTCTCGTATGGTTTGTGTTTTGAGTGCTTGCTTCATTAAACCTTTATTGTTTATCGCAATTCCTGCGCCTGGTTCCTATCTTGCCCTCTCCCGCCGTCACAACAACATTCACCAGGCAAAGCAAGACAATTCTATTGGTTCCTGCTCTTTTCCCCCACGCTGCTTATAACCAGTGTCTTTTTGTTCTTTTCAAGTTTGCTCCTTGTTCATGCCTGTATGTAAGTAAATGTGCCTGTGATCTGAGTCTAATATGTAATCACTATGTAACAACATATTGACTTTGTACATTGACTGTCCTGCAGCAAAGTTCTGCCTGCTGGAAATTGTATTAAACGCTTTGACATTTTAGTTCATCGTGTGTGAGAGTGTTTGGACCCAGGAACAACAGTACAGTACCCAGTACTAATGCAGTAAGTGCATAAACATACACATGGGGGCAGGATGGTCTAGTGGTCTGGGTGTTGGACTTCCAGCCGGAAAGTGCTGAGTTGAAACCCCAGTGCTGACCTACCTGTAAGCATCCTTGAGCAAGATGCCTAACCCCTAACTGCTCCTGGCTGTTGGTCGCACCTTGCACGGCAGCAATCACCATCTGTGCATGAATGTGTGTGTGACTGGGTGAATGAAGAGGCAAAATACTGTAAAGCGTTATATAAATACGCCCATTTACATGCAGACTGCCCAGATATGAAAACAAAGAACAGAGGAGCTCAGATTACAACACACACAGAGGGAGTTTGGTTTCATTCTCTGCTCAGGATGAAATTAC
>JAOEGT010098329.1:0-13400 GCA_025447795.1 Speoplatyrhinus poulsoni | reverse complement strand
CTTACTTAAAACCACCAGAGAGAGAGAGAGTGAGAGAGAGAGAGAGAGAGAGAGAGAGAGAGAGAGAGAGAGAGAGAGAGAGAGAGAGAGAAATTACTGGGCAGCTGCTCTTGTTCAAGGAAAATGCGTTGTTGAAGTCGTCAGTTCACTCACTATTTCAGATTCCACAATTTTGGAATAGTGTTACTTCTTAAAACATTAGGGTGACTTGTTGGTATCAATGTTTGAGACTGTAAGTTTTAATATCAGTTTTAAAGGCCGGACGTCTGTAAACCCTGTAGTCAGCCTGATGTGTCACGCCAGGCCACACACCCCAGCTCCCTTTGATCTGCTGCTATTTTGAACACACTGTGAAACAAAGATGGCAGAGATTCCAATTTCATTGACACTTTAGCTATAATGTGCAGAGACACTGGCATGACAGGCAGGGCACCAAAGCACCTGAAGGTGAGCCACCCATGTTCAAACAGCAAAACAACAGAAGAGAATTCCATCGTCTGTGGTCCTGCTCTTCTTAGACAAACAGGGGTGAGAATAGTTTATTTGTTTATTTGCTCTGGGGAGATATTCAGAGGGCAGAGGTAGGTATGTGGAGGCAAAGGGATTTTAACCCTATTGGTGGGTTAAAGGAGGAATGTATCCAGACTCAAGAGTCCTCCGTGCTACTCACATCACCCTTCAGCACCCTCTCAACAGGTCAGGGCAAAGGTCGCTACAGATCTTTGCTACATAAACAATTTTGGGTCAAACTGTCTCGTTTCTCAAACACCAATCACACATTTGATCAGTTACTGGAAGCTTAAAGTGTGAAGATATTGGGAACCACACAGATGACCTATGTCAGATTCACTGCGACAAGAGAAAGCTCAAATTGTAAAGGAGCCTATAGTGCATAGATAAGGTATAGGCTTTTAACTGGCATACTGCGCTCACAGTGAGTGTATGTTATGTGAGTATGTTTCCGTGTGTGTGGGTGGATTCGGGCGCGCTCTTGCGAGGGAGATATTTACGATATGGTATAGGCCTTAATAATGTGCACCACCTGTCTTTTTCTCATCAGACAGCGGCAGCTGGCAGGAACCGTGCCGGTCCGGTCCCCCTCTTTCGCACCCACACTCTACATGGTCGACTAGAATATTAGCATACACATTCTAGAATGGGCGAGTAGGCTACATACTATCAGATGCTGCTGAATAATAAAAAATAAAATCTACATGCCAAAGAAACATGGCTTTCTTGACCAGTCAAAACTATTTAAAAAAATGTATAACTACTGCCCCCTGCTGTAAAATAGCCTATAACAAAAATCAGAATTAACTTTTAACATACAGGCTAATATTTCGTAAGACTCCTGCCCGACAGTATTAGGCATTAACTAGTAACTAGTTACTGTAATTAGTACTTTTTTCAGTAACTAGTAGTGTAACTAATTGCTATGTCCAAAATAGTAATAATATTACAATTACTAATCCAAGTAATTAATAGTTACCGTGTTAAAATAACAATATTTCTGGTCCTAGCAAACGTAGGGTAGGCTAATTGAACCCACCTGTCCAATCATCTGGTTTGAGAGGCTGTAATGTTTTCACTTTGGCTGATTGCTGACTCCTAAGGTTAATTATTGTTCCAATAAACAGGATTCAATTCAATATTTTTTTCAGAAAGGGCAAGGCAGGGTAGTGATTGTGAAAGTAATATAACTAGTAATGTAACTAATTACTTTTAATACCCAGTAATAAGTAAAGTAATATTAATTTCTGAAGGAGTAATAAGTAACTAGTAACATTACAATTCCTGAGTAACTTGCCCAACACTGCTGCGTGACTATATCAAAATATCATATACAATATATTCTTTATTTGACATCCTGTAGAACATAGTCGATTAAGTGGTGTATCAGCCTCAGAAAGCTCATGTAACATCAGCCGAGACCATGGCTGAAATCTGACTATCGTTGGTCAGAATATGGCCACAAGGTGGGAGCAGCAAGCAGAAAAAAGGCTCGACTGAACAATCGATTTGTGAGACCACCGTAGCTTTCTTTTATATAGGCACAGGGTATTATACGAACAATCACAGGGCCCGTGTAATTGGTCATTTGATCCTAGTAGCAAATAACCCCTGGCTATATAAATAGCCTAAGATAATGGTGCAGGTAAGAGCCAGCATTATTATTGGAGTAAATGTATGCCCGGATCTGCTGCCTTTTATATCTCCTGATACAAAAGTAGTGAAATTGGTAATTGAAGTAAAGTCAATAACAGGGAGGATGTTTTTTTGTTTTATGTAAGATCTGAGGGGGTAGGATGGGGGTGACTTTGGCAGCCACCGGCCAGGAACAGCAGCAATGTCTATTCCCAACAAACGCTGCATTGCCAAATGAATGCATGAATGAAAGAAAATTGATAACAATACGATAGCATTTCTTCCACATAATTTTGACTAATAAACCAATATAAACAAACTGGTTTATCGCTACTATAAAATGGGATGTGGCTTAGTTTGAGTCGTAAATAAAAATCCAAGTATCTTCCTGCAGAGGGCAGTGTAACCCCATCCAACTTCTGACAATCCATTTTGAATGGGAAGAGCAGGAGGGAACGGAGCTAGGGGAGGGGAGACTGAAAGAAACAAATAACTACCCTGAGGGCAGAAGGCAGAGCACACAGGAGAAAGAGAACGTTAAAAGAGAAAATTAAAATAAACCACTATTTTGAAAATAAGACCGAATTTACAGCATGTAAATATAACAACCGTTGTGCATAAATGATATACATAAACTCGATTTAGTTTGTGTTTTAATCAGTAGAGGTGCGGTTAGATGTACATATTCTGTTTCCACTACAAATCATAGGATTCCTTGCTTGACAGGGAGCACAATGTATTCTTTTTAAATGAGGACAGTAGAACATGGTGAGGGGGGCGTGGGGTTGCTAGCAGATCTCTGTTCTTGCCCCAGTCAGCCTCCACCGTGGTGGGTTGCCAATTAGCGGCAACACATATGACACACTTGACTCCCCCGCTTGAACCATGGCTGGACATAATAGGCCTCTTCCGGCAGCTCAATCGATGACACACTGTCCCTGGGTGGATGTCTGCCTCAGTACGTGCACACCACACAATATAAAAAAATAACACACACACACACACACACACACACACACACATACACAGTCTTCCTTTCTCCATCTGCCAGGGAGTAAATTGTCAGCTTTTTGTTCTCTCCACACATATACCACAAAACGACTTACTGCTCTCTCTGTGTTTAGAAGAAACAACCACAAAATGGACCCTATTAAGAACCTATGAGAGGGCATACCACTAAACAAAGTGGCGGGACGCTACGATAATCTTACTGGCGCGTGTACAGCTAACTAATCCTGGGTCACGGCGGGTTACAGACACAACGATTACGCAATACCAAGTGTGCGTAGACGTGATCTCGGGTGCCAGCTATCATCATCACCATCACGTTTTGATTGGCACCTCAACGGCAGTTAGACCACGCGCCTATCGATAAACGTTGCCTGCGCCGTAGTGTTAGAAGGGATAAGCGCTGCATTAAAGCAATGCCTTGATCCACTTTGAGACGCAGCCTAGACCAGACCAGACGCCCATGGGCCAGAGGAGCACATTCTCTGGAAACATAACAAACAGACTGTATGTGTGTGTGTGTGTGTGTGTGTGTGTAGACAGAGGAGAGTTTGGGGGTCAGTGAACACCCCAGTCAGACTCCGCCGCGGTGTCGGGATGAGCAGGGCGAGGATGGCTAGAGGGGAGAGAGGGGAGGAGGGGAGAGGAGAGCATTGCGTGGCATTTTGGTGGGAGGCGTGGGGGAGGGGGTCTGTAGGTCTACTTGACAGTTGCAGCAGTGCGTGAGCTTAATCTCCCTCCATCAGCTGTCAGAGACACGGACGTCACTGGAGCCCCTTGTGCCCCCCCCCACCCCCCTCTCTCTACTGGCAATGTCATGTTGTCAGCCCACATATGCTTGTCTGCCATGGGGGGGGGGGGGGGGGGGGGGGGGGGGGGGGGGGGGGTGAGGGTGGAGGAGACGCGGGGCAGAATCCGTCTTTTTCCTGTCGTTCCCTACACTTGTTATTCCCGCCGTTCACGTGTTCCCTCTGACGCTGTAGCCTCCATTAAAACCCCTTCAGACTTCCCTTTCTGTTCTGGTCACTCACACACACGCACGCACGCATGCACGCACGCACACACGCATGCGCGCGCGCACAAACAGAGTTTTCCATAGGAGCATCGTTTTCATGGCCCAGGTTGGTCTTTCAATCCATGGCAACACAACGTAATAGCCTTTTAATGTCCATTATTTGACGCTGATATACAATAGTGTCTGCTGTAAACAGGTGAGAACCTGTTTTTACCGCTAAAGTGGTGTGTATTTTAAAACCTCTTGTTATGGGCAGGGAATTTTTATTTATACTGAATATGTATGTGTATATGTACTCTATGTGTATGTGTATCTATCTATATCTAAGCAGAGTTATAAGTATTTGTCTTCAATTGCCATGATGCAAATGTGATTGGGTGAAGAACACATGCTTGCAATGTTGTGTTGAGTGTACACCGTAACTACGCCCCACCCACCCTGACCAATAAATACAAGCTAAAATGCATTTACATTCATGTAGGGTTTCGTTATTCCAAACAGCACAGTTCATATACTAACAATAGCAGACGGCACTTCCTGCCTTCCTGCCCCAGCGACGAGCACTTGCCCTTGATACCACAGTGGGGTGGTGACACGGTCAATCAAAGTGACAACACCCCTCCTTTTCCTAAGACCCACAATAACATACGTGGGCACGGTGACTCATTACATGTAGCCCAGCCCCCTCTCCCCCCCCCTCCTCTGCCCTGTCTCCGGTTGTCCACCTCCAGACATCTGTAAGCGCTCATCCCTGCACACAGCATCCTTAGTTATGGTACATACATGCTACCTTAAAAAGGCCACATATTTCTCTGGCTGAATGACTATGCAATGTAGCACACCGCACACTACAGGCTATAATTGTGCCCCTCGTTATAATTGCGCCTGTGCAGGGTTACAGCCCTGTCGGAGACATCATTCTATAGTGTATTAAAGCAGGGCACCTTTAACCAAAGATGCCTGCTCATTAGTGTCAGAAAACCTGTGCGGTGCGCAGCCCACGCGTCAAGCTGGTTAAAAATGTTCGCTCTGACAGCCGGGGGTCAAAGGCGACGGGCGTTCTTTAAATGGCGGTGCTAACAGCTGCAATACGCGTGACTCATAAAACGGCTATCAACGAACGCAGGCTTTCACTAAGCAAGTGTATTGAACATGCGAATAAGTAGAAAACACAAATGGATACGCCAACACCGACACACACACAACACACACAAACGTCCAGTATACACACAGCTCTCGGCTATGAGTGTTCTTGCCTCTAGTGTTCCCCTGCTGAGGTCTCCATAACCGGGAGGGAGGCTGTCTGAGAGCTTTGAACCTGCTTTAACACAGAGTCATCACTGTATAAGCGCCACAGATATGTTAACAACACAATGATGCCCACGGCTCTGCCGGTGAAGCTGGATAACGGGCACACCCTGTGCCCATGCACCGACAAGCACATTTGTCATCTTTTTCCTACTGGCCTATTCCCGCCCAGCTTCTAACCTCTGTCTCCCCACCCACACACGTCTCGGCCATTTGAAAACAATAAAAGAAAAGTGATGTGTCTTGTTCACCCACTAAATAGCTGCCTGGTTTGTGTCTCTTGAGGTGGTTGCCCATCAGCGGCTGGCCCATCAATCAACGCACAGCCCTCCAACTGTTAGGTGTAACGATGACAAATCCCTCTCCTACTCAAAAGGGCAGAGAGAGAGAGAGAGAGAGAGGGGGGGGGGATGTAGAAATACAGTACATAAAGCCAGAGGAATACAGTATGGAGAAAAAAAAACAGAAAGGGACTTAGGCTCTTAGAGCAGGAAGATACTTAACCTTTTGACCTGTCCAAACTGCTTCCAACTGTGCTTGCACACAAAGGCATCGTAAGCAATGAAACACTTATTTGAAAGGCAAAACGGCATCGAGAAGTGCATGAGCACTACGCAAGCTGTATTAAGATAATTCACAAGATTTGAAATAATAATTAAATAATTAAAAAGGAAAAAACTTGAAACAATATGCAATATGTATATGCAACTAAAGGTTGAGATTTTGGGGTGAGCTCAACGTTTGACTGACTAGAAACAAGTTGAGACAGCGAGAGGTAAAAGGAATAGAGAGAGAGAGAGAGAGAGAGAGAGAGAGAGAGAGAGAGAGAGAGAGAGAGAGACAGAGAGAGATGAAGGAAGTGTGACCAAAAAGCCCTTAGAAAACACCTGGCTCCCTACGCACATCCTCCCTGTCCGCCGTATGATTAAACTGTATTTTCATCCTTATCTGGGCTGTCCCTCCATGAGCGAGCTATCTGCTGTGTGACTAGCAGACAACTGCCTGCTCCCGCCGATAGCACTCCACTTTGGCTAGGTAAATAGGAACTTAACTCAACTGAGACAATTTAAACAGCCTAAATGTGAGGAGATTAAAAATGGCCAAACAGAATCTGAGCACAGGGACTGATAATGGAGGGCGGATGCAAGAACGAAACACACATTTCTTAAAATGCTAAATAATAATAATAATAATAATAAATAACAAATAACCACTGTACACTCACATTTATTTTAAGAGGACAGAGAGAGATAAAACAGACACAAACACACAATCTTTCAGACTTCAGGTGCTGCCCTCTAAACCAAAAAATATTGCCAAATAATATACTGTCATCATGCACACATATAATCATGCACTGACACACACAAAAATGGCACCAGTCAGGCAGGCAGGATGTTCCCGCTTGGATGCCCTCATACTCTGGGCACCCCTCACCCTGCTCTGCCCAGAGGCCTTTGCAGACCGGCAACTCCAGTGAGCAACCTGGCCTGACTGTAACACTATGTGGCAGGGAAACCAAGAGACAGATGGTCCCTGCCAGTGGCCTGGTGCTGAAGAAGATCACCAATTGTGTGTGTGTGTATGTGTGTGAGAGTGAGTGAGTGACAAAGAGAGCCAGCCAGCCAGCCAGCCAGACACAGAGAGAGAGAGAGAGAGAGAGAGAGAGAGAGAGAGAGAGAGAGAGAGAGAGAGAGACACACACACACAGTGAATGGTGATGTTGGAAGCAGGAGAATGGGGGGTTGGAGAAATAAATCAAGTCAAAGCAATTTGTGGCAATGGCTGCTGCAGTGTCATTAGGAATCTCGTCACGACGCTCCCATGAGCAGACAGGTTGACAGCGGGCCAGGGAAGAATTCTAATTCCCCGCCTATGGCACGGCTCACCACACCCACACCTCAACCCCATGCATCATAAGGGTGAGCCCACATCATTGATGTCACAGCTCCCCAGTGCTGCTTCTCAGTTATACGCAGCGTAGTTTCTATACGGATGGTCGGATCATGACATGGAACCCAAGACTAACGCAGCTACACCCAAGCACGGTGCAGCACGCCTTTTCAAAGTCGGGTTTGGAGGACCCTCCAAGGTTTTATGGGGAATTGGAAGATGACTTGAGGAGGTTTTCACTTTCTATTTATTTTATATTTTCATTAGGTTATTTAGGTAATCTATTTTGATAAATAAGTATATGGAGGGATGGTAGTTTTGCTGCGCTGATGCTAACATACTTGTGCTAACTCAAAGTAGCCAACCTCACTGGCACTTTGTAAATATTTCAGTGGCTTATACATTACCATTTCAATTTTTAAACAGGTAAACTGCAGCTTCATGCGGAAAACCGATGGCGTGCATTTCAGAGCTGGAAATCTACGTAGGCTACCGCAAGTGTTCCTGGCTATCATGTAGGCTATTTATGTAGTAAGTAAGCAAATAATGGTTTTGGATCACCTTTTCATGGCATTCGACTGGACAGATTTCCATCCAATATAGTTTTACAGCAAGGTAAACACCACAACACAAACACAATGCATATAGATTGGGTAACATCATGGGGGGGGGGCATGTTGGTAACAACCCTGCCCAAGCAGACCGCAACGGACATTTCTTCTCTCTGCTGCCATTTTAATGAGCAGATAAAATGGCCACCATTGAATAATTAATACGCGGGTCCATTAACAAGGCATTAGAATGCATTTTTACCTCATATCGATTTTCTCCTCCCTTTTATTTATTTATTTTTCCTTGAAAACTTGTACTCCATCTGCAGACCACTCAGGGTCTGGGCCTGTAGAGAGTGAAATATGGCTACTGCTGTTTAAATGTCAGCTTTGTAATTACACAGGGAGCCACGAGCTAGGCGATCCCAGGGCCCGGGGCCTCTGATTTATGGTGGGGCGCTGATGACAGCAGCCCCACGCACACACACACACACACACACTAATTACTAAGTGAGACAGTGATGGAGAGATACCACTTGTATGATCACTACCACCCTTTGCACAGAAACACAGTCTAACACAGGCATGATGCAGGACGGAATGGTTCAATATCAAAAGCAGCGTGCGCGCACACACACGCACGTGCACACACACACACACGTGCGCACGCACGCACTCCCATCAGTCAGATTCCAGACACAGATACATGCTGAAAAAAGCAATCCATATCTGGATGGATGGAGAGGGAGGCAAGGCCAGATCAATGAACAGATATTGATAAAGGCAGCCATGTGTGTGTGTGTGTGTGTGGGGGGGGACTATACACTCCTTCTGAACTCGTTCTCCCCGTCTTCTCGCTCCTTTCATGAAAAGATTAGGAATCTAGATTAACTGCTGACTAAGGTGTGTGCAGATGGAGAAAAGATACAGTGTCATACGCAAAGAGATAACTGCCCCCTATTATAGCCAAGAGGGAAGAGCAGTGAAGGCTGGTGGGGGGGGGGGGGGAGAAGCCTCCTAAGACAGTACAGTGAGTACAGTCAATAATAATGCCTCCCCATTACGGCGCAGCGCACTGCTGTATGGCAGCCTGTACACCTGCTGACTGACTGATGTACCTCAAATTACACTGATGCTCTCACACTGGGCCAATCAGAGACACCACAATAACTCTCTCGCACACAACAAACGCACAGACGCCGCCGGGGCTTTCTATCGAATACCTTCCCCCCCCCCACCACCCCCCACCGCCTCTCCCCCCCTCATCCGAGACAACCCCACAATTTGAATGTCAAGGGATTCATTCTCCCCGACTAATCTCTACCGCGCCCTCGTTTTTATTTATTTATTTTTTTTAAAGAAGCGGTGCGGCCGGTGCCGGTGTTTTCATCCGCCTCCCCCCTCCACCGCCTCGATTTAGAGGGACGGGGCCTGACATCCAGGTGTTTTATAGTATTTGTGGTGCTGATCATCCATCACGCCGATCGATCACTCTCCCAGCAGCTTTTATTAATGGCGCTGTCAGGCGGCCTGCTCTCGGGTGCAGCCGCTTGTCCGGGATGATAGATCATTAGCCAGTCTGCCTGCTATTTATTCTCCCGTGACCTTGTCTCTCCCCATTGTTGAGGGGGCCCGAGTTATGAGAGCTACAACATGATAATTCGGTATTGATCAATGCTTTTTTTTTTTTTTGCACACCGAAAAAGTTTAGCCATACACTGAATATGGATGTGAACACTGCACAGGAAGTGGTGGACTGGTACTCTACGCTCAGGACATGAAGTGTTATGGCGACAAGACAATAGAAGACATAAAGGCACACAATGTGTATATGAGAGAGAGAGAGAGAGAGAGAGAGAGAGAGAGGGGACACAAGCCACACTAACCAAACCTTAGGTTGAGACATAACTAGCTTCGGAATAAACATGAGCTACATGTAAAGAAAAACTTACCCATATATTGTGAATACTGTACTGTATATACGTGGGGACCTAGGCTTACTCGTGCGTACTGTATATACGTGGGGACCTAGGCTTACTCGTGGGTGTGTGTGTGTGTAAAGAGCATATTCCTGGAGCTGAAGCCAACCTAATGTTGGACATTGAACCCAAACCCCCCCCCAGATACAGTCATATACAGTAGCTAGCTGTATTGATATGCTGGTCACAAAGCCACAGCACAGCCCCGTGTATACTTTTAAATGTAAATGTTCAAATTAATTCGTCAGTTACTTTCTATTTTTTGTTTTTCTCTGTTTAAGATACTGTACAGGGCAGCAGTGTTTAACTTCGATTGAAGAAACTACGGCATAATGGAGTATTATTTTCCATTGTGTCTCATTACTTCAAACAGTCTGATCTGTTTATTATTCAGGAGAAGCGTTCAAAGTAGAGAGACAGGAACTTCTCCCGTCAGTAGAATCATTCATGATGGAAGGCTTTCATGTATACTGAACCAACTGAATGACTTGGACTTAAACTGTGAGAAGGAGAAAGACCTACTGTGAGAATACATTTTAATATTACCAGTCCACTTTAAGCCAAACGCAAACACAAGCCTACCCATATTGTTGCGATCTTTTATAAAATTCATGTGTGCGCATTTATTTTGGCATGTGATAAACTGTGCTCAAATAGGTTCCTAATTTGCATCTGGAATTACACCCGTGTGGTTGAAACACAAACCAGAGTGCTCAGTGGCTTGAACACACACCATTCACTAAAACTTCCCCCTACAGCCATCGCTATTTAGTGGCCAGTTGTTGTCAAATAAAACACGCTGTATTATATCATTCTGAATTGTGTTTGTTTTTACGTCTATCTCTGAGCCATACCTCAAGAGCAGAGTCATGGCAGAAGAAGCAGATGATGTCATAAAGCTGAAAGGGGGACACAACGTTGAAACCCGAGACGATATCAGGTGACCTTTTTGCCATCGGTGAAACATCACTTTGTTTGTTGCGGGTCTCTCCATGATCCTCAATGGCTCTCCCTCTGACACACAGTACAATCTCCCCAGTGTCCCCAATAACCCTTCCACCAGCACCCGGGGGCCCAATAAGCAGCCATCTGCAGACAAGCTCTTCCTCCACGCTCCAGCAAACACAGCCAGAGGAGGCGCATGTTTGAGACAGGGAGAGAGAGAGAGAGAGAGAGAGAGAGAGAGAGAGAGAGAGAGAGATGGAGAGTGAGAGAGAGCGAGACAATGAGAGAGAGAGAGGGAGAGGGTAGGAGAGGGAGAAGGCAGAAGGCAGAAGTAGTTCAAGGGCACAAGCACTCCATCAAGACAGAGTCCTGGGAATACCCACCATCTCTAGCACCCCACCCCCCGGCCGGCCGCCCCTCCCCCCAATGTCTCGTGCACACGTCTTGGGCAAGCGCTACAACACCTTCACCCCAGCCAGCCACCCTCCAGAGTGCAGGGCTGACCCCCCCCCCCCACACACACACAATACCTCTGTCAAGCACCATCTCCTGACCACCTACTCATTCTCTCCTCCGCTCTGGTTCTGACCCCGTGCCCTGCGATGGCAGCTTGGGCCTCCGCTGCCTCACTGCAGAGCTCCTCACTGACCGCGGGTGGCTGAGGGAAGGGGTGGGGGGGGGAATGAGAGAGGGGAAGGGGTCTACGTGTGTCCTCTAGTGCTCCTGCAGCTCTGCCCGCTCATCCATCCTAGCCTGCCAGCCCACAGATCGATAGCTCTGCTCTCTTAATCAGGTCTCTGGTGACTCTAGGCCGAGGAGAGGTTGTGTGTGCGTCTACAGGAGGTATTGGCTTGAAGAAAGGGAGGGGGGGTGTGTTGTGTTTGTGCTTCTCTCCATTTTCCTTTCTAGCTGCTCGCCGTGACTGGTTAGCCTGCTGTATAACGGCCCTTGTTGCTTTTACCAAGCGTGCTTTTGCATCTGTAAAATGGCCGTCATGCTCATCCACTCGCAACGCCGTTTTCTACCTCTCTCTGTCGATTTCGGAACACCTCTCTTGACCCAGTTCACAGTGAAGTACGCCACTCTATGAAGTGGCTTCAGGCACCACTTGTGGGTTCAACGTCTGTGTTTGAATCCCCGGGTCAGGTTCCGTCAGCTCTGTGTCTACCCATTTCAACAATAGCAGAAGCGCGTAACATGGCGTATGTTACATAACGTAGTGAAGGACTGATGATAAAGCACTAGACAAATTAACCTGCTTTTCGCCTTTGTCAACATATTTCCCCCTCCCGTTTAACCATGCTTTTCCACACCAAGCATTCAAAAGGGAATCACATAGTATACAGGCCTGCAGTGTCGGCCACAATCTGTTGCGGAGGAGAATTCTGAGAGAAGCTTGGATGAAAATGGAGTAGATGAGAGCTGGAAGAGGGGCGGGCGTTGTCAGATGGAGTGTGGAGGATCCAGCTGTGTTGTTGTCCTATCTAGAAAATCTGCCTCCAGGTACTCATCACACCTGTGTAATCACAGCTGCACACACACACACGCATGCAAACACATTCACATTTGTGCGCACGCACGCACGCAGCCGATGAAGACACCAAGTCTTACAGAGCTGATATCCTCTGTAAGACTGCTGTAAAAAGTGTCTCACAGTGAAGTAACTTCAAAGTAAATGTATTTAATTACATTAAGGAGATGACAGCAACTATAATATCAATAACAATAAATCAATAACAATTAATATACATTATCATAAATATGCTTTAAACCAACTTGAGACGGTCAAACAATGTCCTAGCTACAGAAATAGCTAGTTTTTGCAGCTACATCAGTCCTTGATAGCAACCATCCATATTTAAAATATGTAAATAATCTGTATATTCAGAATAAATCCAATTTAAAAAATACATGTTTTTTTTTAAATATATAATTATTCTGAATATTTACATTTCAAATACTTATTTGTTTGCCTGCAATCCTATTTTCCTATTAATTGTAATAGTGACATTTAGATAATTGCCGTATTCAGAGTATCAGTGTAATGTGGGCATGTGAGCATGTGTATGTGTGGAGAAAGGTCACAGAGGCAGTGTGGTTGGCTGCACATCCCTCATGGGTACAAGTGTCTCAGAAGGTCCTTCTTGTTGACCTTGCCCATCTGGTTCCTGGGCATCTCCTCCACCAGTAGCAGGCCTGTAGGGATGGTATAGGGCACCATGCGCTCCCTACACACACACACACGCACGCACGCGTGCACACACGCACACACACACACACAGGCGATGTTACTACTAAAACACCACCACTCCCTTGCCCCTGACACACACACACACACACACACAGGCGATGTTACTACTAAAACACCACCACTCCCTTGCCCCTGACACACACACACACACAGGCGATGTTACTACTAAAACACCACCACTCCCTTGCCCCTGACACACACACACACACACATAGGAGATGTTACTACTAAAACACCACCCCTCCCTTGCCCCCGACACACACGCACACATAGGAGATGTTACTACTAAAACACCACCCACCCTT
>JAOEGT010098328.1:0-28687 GCA_025447795.1 Speoplatyrhinus poulsoni | reverse complement strand
TAAAGCAGCCTTGATTGTCATCAAAATGTTAGCCTAAAGTTCACATTAGAGAATAGTACACTGTTACTGTATTTTGAAAACATGCATGAATTTTGACTAGCTTGTTGGTAGACAATGACACAAGGACTTGTCATTCTCATGGAAATTACATGTTCATTGACGTAAAAGTTCCTAATGGTCTGAATACTAAGTGCCTAATACTAAAGTGCTAAATACATAGGAGCAGAATAGGAAATATTCTTTTTTTTTCAAAGAGAGAAGAGAGAAGAAATAAACATTTGCGGAAAAAAATTGAGTTAAGATCAATCTTAACACTAGTTTCTTCCGCAAATTTTTTTTTCTTCTCTCTAGGAGGTGGAAAGTACTAGGAGGTGGAAAGGTCGCTAGTTGAGGTGGATTGTGAATAGGTGTGTCTTGGGTCTCTTGCGAAACATGGGTAATGTTTCAGCAGTCCTGACTGTTGCTGGAAGCTCATTCTAGGAACTTTGTTTGATGGCTGAATTATATTTTTACATGATAGTAGACATGACAAGATGCCAGCAGGGACCAATTACTGTAGACTGCTTGTTGGTAGACGACACAAGGACTTTTCATCCTGACAATCTAACGCTTATTGACGTACAAATTTCCTTTTGAGATAAGGACTTTGTTTAGTTACAAGCTTTTGTAGATACAGTAATACATTTGTTTGTACAAATATTTTTGAGAAATGGACAAGTATGTTTGGAAATCTTACAGTAGCCTACAGTAAGACTGAGTGGAAAAATGTACCAAAGCAACTGAAATAAACGGTATATTATTTTGTGGTATGACATAGGTGTGTTTTCTTTCTGAATCACAATGACACTAATTTGTTGGTAGACCAAAATTACTGTAAAAGCATAAATGTGAATTCTGTCTAATCTAAGACATAGTGAACATCAGACAATACCAACAGAATGCAGTTTTATATTATCAACATGACTAAGCATTTTGACATAACTGGGCATCGTGTTTGTCAACATTGACACAAGGACTTGACAATATGATGGCAATGACATGTCCATTGACAGAAAATTCGCTTTTGAGAGATATACTAGTTACGAGCTTTTGCCTGAAATACATTGTGTTTGTATGAATTTTTTGGAGAAATGTACAAGCCGGTTTGCAACTGTTAAGACTGAATCGAAAAATGTACTAAAGCAACAAAGAAATGCTGTAAATCTAAAGAACACCACTATTACTTAAGCACTGTGAATTCCAGGTAAAATTGATACAATCTTTTTTTTACTTGCCACTTCTGGCAAATTGAAAATGACACATCCTGTGTCATTTTTCAGTAAATACCTCACACAGACGTGGCTAGGACAAAAGGTCAGTATTGGTAAAATGGTAAATGGACAGGACATTTCAGGAATGTTCCTATTTTTATAGCATGTAGTGAAAAACCATATGCTTTCATTACAATATGGCATTTACAGTAGCACATCATCATAAAATAATAAATTTGGCATCACAGTGAAACTAATTCAGTATATTCCATCTATCCTCCTTTGCCTTCAGGCCAGGGTAATGCGTTTTCTCTCACAAAGCATTTAATCCCTGGTAGTTATTTTATCTGTATTTCTAATATTATTACTGTAAAAGAACATAAAATCACTTATCCAATATAAGTGAAGGAAGACAGACAGACAGACAGACACTAGATAGATAGATAGATAGATAGATAGATAGATGGATAGATAGATAGATAGATAATGTAGACAGATAGACAGACAGACAGATATTGTAGACAGACAGACAGATATATATATATCGATACTGTAGACAGACAGACAGATATTGTAGACAGACAGACAGACAGACAGACAGACAGATATATAGATACTGTAGACAGACAGACAGACAGATAGAATTCATCCCACACCTATGTGTCTCGTGAAAGATTTCATCAGCTCTTTGACTCACTAACAGTAAAACTTGAGCGCAGAGACAAACACAGCTAATCTCTATAAGGCCCATGCTAACCATTCTAAACCTTCTTAGGTTTTCAAACTGTTGTGTTGCAGTAACGCTACCACAGGTTTCAGAATCAAAGGATTCATAACTTCAAAAACAAATGGATCATAAGCCTGCCTTATCACCTTGGGCAACTTCACAGACTTCGATACTCTTCAAGTGCATTTTTACCTGCCTTAGATCTTGGTGTGTGATGTGCAATATACTTAAAGTAAAAACATGCTTGGAGCCATCTGATGACATTGTTATGCATTATTGCACTGTATCGCATTCTGAGATAGGCAGCAGTACTTGTTAGTTATTGGAATTTAAACTTACAGTAACAACTGTATTGGGCAGTTTATGGTCCAACTTAACAGTACTCTTATTCATTTATGTTCACATCCATGAGTATGGGAGCCACATATTTAAATAAAGTTTAATTTAACATATGTAGTTTTCCTAGTTCCTAGTTGTATAGTAGACTACTTTATGTTCAGAGTGTCTTTATGTTGAGAGTGCACTAGACCTAGGCCCTAGGTCTATAGATCCCATTTACAATATGAAGTTTCGTTATCTGACACTTTTGTAATTCTGATTGTACAGAACTACAACTTGGCAGTACAAGTCGCTGTGAGGAGAGGGACCACCAATGTGTGACCGTGAACATTTGCACTAAGGCATCCCCACACACTAGCTGCTGCAGAGATCAATGTGGAGACACATGCAGTGTCATCAAAGCACTATATGATCTTTGCCATCACCTACAGTAAGTGAGGTTTAGCTATGTGTCAAGGTGAAGAAAGGGATATGAAACAGAAACTAAACTCACACGGAAGTTGGAACAAGCAGGCATTTATTCTGAATAATTCATACACAGTCATTTCCAAGAAACAGGTTGATCTTGATTTCAGTGTTAAAGACAAACAATTAAACAGGAAGGACTGGATGTATACTGATAATGTAAGAAGCTATGGACTTATTAGAGGGTTCATTAGAACTTTCTCCAACTTTAATGTGACATATAATGTGAACAATTCAAATTGAAAACCAAACTGAAATCTTTGAGGGGGAAAATTGTAAAATTAAAACCTTACAATAACCTGGTTGCATAAGTGTGCACACCCTCTTATAACTAGGGATGTGGCTGTGTTAAACAATCACATTCAAACTCATGTTAAATAGAAGTCATTACACACCTCCCATCATTTAAAATGACTGATTAATCACAATTAATGTTCAGCTGTTCTAGTACGATTTTCCTGACATTTTCTTAGTTGCATCTCAGAGCAAAAGCCATGGTCCGCAGAGAGCTTCCAAAGCATCAGAAGTATCTCATTGTTGGAAGATAGTCAGGAGAAAGGTACTAAAATACTTTCCAAAGCATTAAATATACCATGGAACACAGTGAAGACATCATCAAGTCATCATCAAGTGGAGAAAATATGGCACAACAGAGACATGACCAAGAACTGGACGTTCCTTTCCAAATTGATGAAAAGACGAGAAGAAAACTGGTCAGGGAGGCTTCCAAGAGGCCTAGAGCAACATTAAAGGAACTGCAGGAATTTTTGGCTGTGTCATACATGTGACAACAATGTGCCATGCTAATAGACTCCTACCCAAAAAGAAATTCCTGTAAAAAAAGAGTGCTGTAATAAAATCAAAAGGTGCAAAGTATTAGTTCAAGGGTGTGCACACTCATGCAACCAGGTTATTGAAAGGTTTTTATTTTTAGTTTTTCCCCCTCGAAGATTTCAGTTTGTTTTTCAATTGAATTGTTCACATTATAGGTCACATTAAAGGTGGAGAAAGTTCTGACATTATTTATCTTTGTCTAATTCTTTTCCGTCACAAAAACCTGGCATTTTAACAGGGGTGTGTAGACTTTTTATATCCACTGTATATTACTAGTACATTAGTCACTGAAATTCCTTTAAAAATGGGAAGTGTATAACTGAAACTGAAAACTGGTTTCTTTTAATTAAAACTACAAATTTGTATGAATATGAATATAAACTGAGCGCAAACTAAATGAAAAGCTTTGTGTTTATTTGTCTTTGCATGCCATCACTTTGATTTCCAGTAACAGTCCTCAATTCCATGGACTTACACTGCATGGCAAAGCTGCCGAGACAGACTCATCATATTGAAACAATCTCAAGCGTGTTTATCCCATGTACAGTACATACAGTAGTTTTAGAGATCTGCATCTTCTAAAGTCATTATTTATCTGATGATAAGCCAGGCCAACTTCTAGCAAAGTGTCAATGAAATGCAATACATTATAATGCAATATACAGTTGTTAATTTTATTGGCACACTTTCTTAGTGTGCAACTACAAGAAAGAAGACTGATGTGAAGTGTATTCTTATTGCCAGAGGATTGGGTAACTTAGAGTTGTTTTGCGATGGACCAAGAGGACGCTGACAGTCTGGTCAACCACATCTAAAGGCTCTCAGGAGGGTCATGGAAAATATGTGTCACAGAGTTAAACATGTGACAAACTACAGTATGGTTTAACATTGTGTTAGTTGGTCTTATATTTACCAACATCCATTTGTTTTCCTGTCAGCATTTCTATATGTAAGGAGGTCTTTCTCTTTCACCCCCAAAATTGTTTGTATGTTTTTGTACATACTGTAGCTGCTTGTATGCGTGTGTATTGCATGTTTGTGTCTGTGTGTGTGTACACATGTACATCAAAAGCAGTGACAGGACACAGAGAGAATAAGCCCTCACATGCCTGTACTGTATCTTAGTGTGGGGCGTGACTACAGACTGCACAGTGCACGCATGTCACCATTGACGCTATAGGATAGGCTTTGCACAAGCCCTGGACATTTTCAGAATGTTCTTAGCCCTGGGCTAAGAAAATGTTAGTCCCAGGATAAGAGTGTTCACACTGGCACAATCTTAGAACATGGGTTAACCCTGACTACAGGGCTTGCTGCTAACCCAGCTCCAGAGCAGGGTTTAACGTTAGCCAGGGTTTGCCGGGTTAGCTTCTGAAAATCAGTTTAACCTAGGGCTAAATGGTGCCAATGTGAAAGAGGGCTAAAGTACACAAAATACTTTTTGTCAGGCTTTTTATTGTGGCATGTTCCAAGTTACATTTAACCCAGAGCTAGTTGAAGTGCAGTGTGAGTCATATAGCCTTGGGCTTAGGTTAAACCCCGGTTTAACAATGTGTGTGTAAAAACAGGCCATGTTAGCCCAGGTTCAGCTGCTAGCCCTGTACTAAGGATAGTCCTCCTGGGCTAAGAATATGCAGTTTGAAAATCCTAGGATTGTACCTTAGAATTTAATATATTATGCAGTTATATTGTAAGTTCATTAAAGTGTAACCACACCAGCTCTGAGCCTGACTCCACTCATTGTACATCTTAAAAAATGCTAAAACATAGTCAAGGAGATAAGAGAGGGGCGTGGAGGGGCTGAGAGCAAGACCCCCATTAACAATAACATTTGAATTAGGTGACACACGAGTGGACGAAAAGTACAGTTGGAGACCAGTTCGGTTCAGGCAGGACGATGTTTAATGGACATGACGTGTAGAGCCATTGACCATAAAATAGATTTGGACAAAAATAGTAATTATGTCAAATGTAACACTACCATTGGTGTGTCATCACAGTGCAGTACTATTATTTAGTTTACAGCTCAAAAAACAGGGTGCAAGATACTCTTGCTTTTCTTTCAGCATTTCCTCTGTATACTACAGTATACTCAGCCATTTCCAAATATGGCTATGTATTTGACTGGAATGAAATGTAAAGCATGACCATTGTTTTCATCAGTGTGCGGTCCATATGTATATGTAAATGTAAAAGTAAAAACTGATTTGCATGAATCAGTGAAGAACAATAAAACTCAGTTAATAAATGTGTGTGTGCGTGCGCACGCACGCACACACACACGTACACACCTGTCCTAACCTAGCAGAAAATCTCAGGTACTTTCCAAATGGAAGCAGCATGTGCTGTAATATCAGATCATATGATCACCCCACATCTCCCCAATCACTGAGCCAGTGTAAAGCTCGTCAGGTGACACATTTGCTATCTGTATGGTAACACAGCTTTTTAAAGCACCAATACAGGATTTTAAATGAAATATCGCCATTCTTTAAACACACATGTACTGGGAATAAACCTCTCACACGCAGGCTGAATCACTACACAATGAAAAATAGCTACATTTGTATATAAAAGAAATGACTTTCCTCTGTCATTACTGTGTACTTTCTACTCCATTATTGTACATGGTATGTACATTAAGTGTACACATTACTGGACTATTAGTACTTCCTGTTGCATTTTTGAAATAACAGGAAACACTGACTTTTACACACTCCCTGCTCATACATTGCCGTGCCTTTATACTACTTTTATTAGGCCTACTGCAGTTTAGTAAACATTGCTGCTAATAATACATACTGTTTGTAGTCAATACTATATTTTCCTACTGTATTGATTTTCACCTAAATTATCATTCATGTCAGAGTTCTGAGGCTCTTCACTATCAAGACTATTTACAATATTGGAAACAAATAGGCAAATTATGTGCCACATTAAACATCTGTGAATATGTCTTTGAAATCTGGAACACTAGTTTTGCAACTCCATGTGTCTTCAAATAGATATAATCAACTTCCTAGTTTTTTATGGTGCAGGTAGGTGCACAGCAGAGAGCATGCATACTGTACCTTAATGGACGCACACCTGTGCAGTCAGATTTATGCACGACATGAATTGTGGTGGTGGTGGTGTAGAACAACATTCATATCAACTGGAAGGCCACACGTGAAATGCTGCACAATAGTGTCCTTACGATGACTTGACAACCATTTGACACTTTCTCAAAAACACTTTAAATGCAGTTTCTCTTGAAAAACTGACAGATCTACATGAAACACTGTTTAAACTAGGCAAGCATCTCAATATGAGGGGTGACACATTAAAGCAAAAACCTGAATGATTGACCCCTACAGAGAGGGGTCCTGGTGGGTCTGTTGTGCTGGCATGGTTACCATGGTTGGGTCAACCTGTCTTAGAGCAGTGGTCCTCAACCCTGCTCTTGGGGACCCACTGCCCTGTGTGTTTTATGGCCAGGCCACACGTACATGGGTATTTTTAAATATATCTTTTTCTATGCGGTTTGGCATTTCATCATCATATGACTATAGACGTTTTTGCAAAACTCATTCCAGGGTGAAAATATTATTATTGTATTATTATTGTATGTATATTATTATTGTAACTGTATTCAGTGTTCACATGTAGACAGGTAAGACGGATATTTTGGCTTGCAACGTCAGCTTTTGCGCTTGTCATCTCCTTTGTTTGATGTCAGAGTGTGCGCCATCCTTTGTTCACAAGGCATTTTTCTTGACAGCGCTCAGCTGCATTTTCATATGGATGGGATTTGTCTTTTAAACAAAGCAGGAAAATATCTGTACGTGTGGACAAAGCGTTTGATGTCGCTCTGATCCAACACACCTGATTCAATAGGTCGTTAGCAGGTTTCTGCAGAGATTGATAACGACCCATTCATTAGAATCAGGTGTGTTGGAGCAGGAAAACATCTATACCACGCAGGGCAGTGGGTCCCCAGGTCCAGGGTTGGGATTCACTGTCTTAAGAAGAATGGGTCACTGCTAATCAGTACACAGTTGTATCATAGTGGTCACTTTCATACAAACATATCTGATGAGAGTGGTCTCTTCCATCCATATGGCACGAGAGGTTGATGGCTTGATGAGTATGAAAATGGTGTGTATTCTGTGGCCTTCACAGCTTGTGTTGGACAGAGCTCTCCGCCACCATAATCACAAACACCAAATGAGGGAATATGTTTAGAAGGAATGGTGTTGCATCCCCCCAGTAGTGTTAAAGTGACCTGTAAGATCAATGCCACAGCATACTTAACTGTTCTGGTGGCACATGGAGGGCCAACACCTAAAACACTTTATGTTGATGTTGTCATCTGTGAATCAGCAAACATCCAATCACTCAACACTTACATCAGTTACAGATTATGACAATGGTAATTATATTTAAGTGTGCATTTTCTGACTTATTCTTCATTTTCCCCTTTTGCTCTACACTGAAACTGTTAAAATGCAAATTTGATCATCACGATAAAGTATTCAATATTATATTACGTATAATATTGAATGCCACATTGTATACTACATTTAAAAACTAAATGCATTAAGCATTGAAATAGCATGTAAAAACCAGTAATACTCTCCAAAATCAGGACTGATCAGGAATGATTCACTATACACAACCTCAGCTCTCATCACTTAATACAATTTTGTCTGTAGTAACTTTAGTGCGGTTTAGCCACAAAACTGTAAACGATTCAAGGTGCAACAGTCACCATTTTACGCAGCAGTGAAATATGCAGAGATGAGACCTTTAGTCACTCAGTAGGTTGTTATATAAACCTCCATAGCCTGCCTTTCATACTGTACATTATGGAAGCATTCTATATATTATACTGCTTCTTCAGAAAGCTCAAGAAAGTCTGGTAAGTAATAGAATAGTGTTTTTTAAATGATGGGTTAATGAGTGTTGTGTATTTATTTTATGTTTACTTAACATGTTTAAATTAAAGACATAAACCCAGGTGCTCATGAAAACATAGCTCAGCTCTGTCCTATAATTGGCTGGCAAAAATCAGAGTTTTGAAGGGAATGTCTAATGTTCCCCTTTCCTTACACAAACATCATTCAAATCCCCTTGAGCCAGGATTGTAGCCCTTAACTGCAGTGGACCATAAGCGGTTCTGTGTGGCTGTGAATTGTGTGAATTTGAAGTGCAATATAGTACATGTATGTTTGTAAAAATAATGTCCATCCAGGTCCTCATTGTGTTTCATTTGTTTTTATCATCTGACAATTGTAAATGTTTTTTTAATTTTGAAATGTGTGTCACATCACACTGCAATTGTACACAACATTGTACACCACTACAACACATGTAGTTTTGCTTGACAACAGGGACTGTGTATCGGTCCAACCACTGCATTAAAATGTCTACTACAGTGTGAATATATTATTTATTGCATATTACCAACTATAATATTCATATTATTGTATATAGCACATTTAATACATTTCATTTTTTTTTTGCATTTGCATAGCTAGAGGACACCTAGGAGACATCTGTAAATATTACAACCATTGGATAGTACTATAGGGAGAGTTTGCAAATCAATGCAAGTCACATAATCTCTCTACTATAAATTAATTTAATAAAATATAGTCATGTTTATCTGTGTGAGAATAAATAGGCTAAACAAACTGAGAATAGCACGTGTTACAGGTGTGTGCTTGTTAATCATCAATGGATACATTATAACTCCAGAAATATAGTTTATCACAGGTTTTCACATACAGTATAAGCTCCAATTGTTATGTTTATTACAAATGTTAATACTATATACTTAACAGCTATCAGTAGTAACTGCATTACCTAAATATAATCAATCAATACAGTAAAATTGTTTTAATGATTGTGTAACCTTTCAAAGGTTTATAGGTTTCTGTTGCTTCAAATGGTAAACATCTAATTTTGACACTTTAAGTAAACTGTTGCCTCAAAGTTGTATGTAATTGGTCTAGTTTCCTCCAATCGGCTACTGTTGCCTGCTGATTTGCAGTTCTTCTTGTCACAATTAACCTCCTGTGTCTTTTGAGTCAACATGAGTCTTCCCACCTGCCAGATGATTGGATGATGCTCTAATGGGCCTACCTTTTCTCTTATATGAATGGCTGGGTTATTGTTGTGCACTAAATAGCAGACAAGTGCCTTTGTAGGGTGAGGGGGGAGAGAGAGAGAGAGAGAGAGAGAGAGAGAGAGAGAGAGAGAGAGAGAGAGAGAGAGAGCACAAATATGATAATTTATCTATTTGCCACATTACATTATAAATATGGCAGCTAAAATATTTAATTAAATAATTATTAAATGTATTATGTTATTTATATAATTAGCATGTTCTATCAAGTATTGCACACCAGATGTGGTTCATGAAAAATATGACTACCTCACCTTCACATTCAAAGCATGAAAATATTCATTTTAAATAGGTACAGAGGATCCACTCAGTTTGGCCACTAAATATGATTAGTTCTTCAAAATGGGATCTATTAATCATGATAACATATTAAGGATTAGTTTAACATGGCCAGACTATTGAGTATGATGTGTTGTGTGGTGTTGGCATGCACACCACACGTACATGTTCAATACAATCACATATCTGACTGTTTGTGACCACTCACTATATTTGAAATGCTAACAAAACAAATGTAAACATCCCATCACACACTGTGTGAGTCGCAACAGTTCCCAGTGATATAATGCCTACTGTAAATGTCTGCACGTATGACGCTGGAGGTTCACATTTCAACATGTCCGCCTGTTGTCCGGTTTGCCTGAACAGGAAAGACTGTGTTCCTTTGAGTCAACAGTAGCTATGACACTGTGTGCGTGTGTGTGTGTGTGTAAGCCCAGCATAGACTGTGTGTATTACAGTATGCGTGACGTGTAAGATATTCCGTGTGTGACATGGTTATTGGGTGTGTGCGCATGTGTGTTTGTGCACTGCCTGCCAGCGCATGCATTTCTTAGGTGTGTGTACATACGCATGTGTTTGTGTGTATTTCTGTCTATATGTTTGTGTGTGTGTGTGAGAGAGAGCGAGAGAGAGCGTGAGAGAGCGAGAGCAGCTTCTCCTTTTAACCAAATTCTTTGTTAACTCTTCACAGACTCCCGTCACGAGTGTATTTGCTGTAAATGTGCGTGTAGTGATTGGGTGTGATTCATTCTACATTATTCCTCATTTGACCTCAGGGTCAGATTATTAAAAGCCTGTTTCACTTTAATTAAAACATTCAGTATAGTGTACATTATGGAATTATTCATAATTATATCAGATTACAACAGGTTAGATTACAATAGATTTAACTTGTATATACGGAAACATAATACAGTCTAAACAGGTGTTCACAGCACCATATCTTACCAACCCAAAGGTGTACAATATTCAGTCCATTATGCATTGTGGCAGCAAATTAAGCACCTGAAGAAACATTGCTGTGGCAGTGGCGCTATAGTACTATAGAAATTAGCTGTATACTAGTTGAAATACTTTATATTCATGTTTGACACAGCACAAGCCTGAAATATTGAGCCATCTACAAAAATATTTTAGACAAATCTCTCAACCAAATTCTGTGTAATCAGTTCAGGGTACTGTCACAAACATTTCAGCAGTTTGTCATCTACTGTAGCATGACAAGCAAAGCATTTCAGTGAATTGGCCTGCCTTAGTGTATAAACCAGACATGAGTTGCACAGCTGCTAAAACCCTTGGTTGTACCTAGAAACACAGACCTCTTCCTGTCAAGGATCAAAGATGATTTTTACTCAATATTTTTTACACAATTTTTAATTTAATTAAATTTTTAATATGCAGTGAATGGCATACCGTATAAGAAAGTTCAATTTATAACTAATTTTCAGATATTTTCCAACCATAGCGATAACCTCATATTAAATTCTAAATAAGTACATCCCTTACGATTAGGGTTGATCTCTGTTGTGTTTACCCACTAAAATAGAGGCAATTTTAATCATTATAATAAATTGTCCACAACATGGTGTTTTCAAATAGGTATAAACAGGTCACTGTCAGTTGCCTTAAAGCAAATTGCACACAAGCAATATGGGTTATGGTTAGTATATATTATTGTCAGTCGACTTTCTGAAGTGGTGACTCTTTTTAAGTATTTATTGTTTTTATTAATATTAGAAATTTCTCATCCTGAAAAGATTTTGAGTTTGATAGTGAGTGGTTAGGAAAGATGCCTAACTGTAGGGGAATATACAACTTGAAACTGGGGTTATAGCGTTACAGCCCTATAATGCCAATCAAATACGCATGCAGTGTGTCATATACACGCAATACACTATTACAAGGAAGTTATATTGTTGCAAAATGGCTTCAAAAGCATCACAATGGTTTTAACTAAAGACAACTTGGAAACGCAGCAAGGCAGAACAAGCAATTCCTAGTTATTGTGATGGTTTAAATGGCCACATTGCAAATAGCAGCGATTACTATTGATGAGACCGGCGCCTTCCTTGGATACAAAGATGTACTGGGAGTTCGCCAGATGTGCTGCTTTTGCCCTCAGGCCAAAAGGTCAGATTTGTCTCTTATCTGAACACAGCACCATGAGCACGCTGGCCACCAGAGCTTTAAGTTGCCTTTTAAGGAAACACAAACAAGACTATGTGGCAATGGGTTTTCTTTCTTGCCATCCTCCCAAATTGGCCAGAATAGGGTTTTTCTTTTGTGTGACATTTTTATCACATGACCAGTCCACCATAAACAACTCTAGCTTCTTCAAAGTTGCCATTGGCCTTACCCTTTCTGTGTGTCCCTTTGCCCAAGTCATCCAGTGTGGACCGAAGGCCCAGGACAGAGCCTAAGTCGACCTCTGGACTGACTGGCTAAGATGGCTCACTGTACTGTACATACAAACACACCTTTAAGTGTCGTACAACGGTGCAAAAGCATTAACATTACACCATCTATACCTGCTGTAAAATGTTGTTGCTGTTGACTTTTAAAGAAATATGATATTAGAAAGGGCAGAGCTATACTGTGTATAGTAATAGCCACTGGAACTGTAGCCTACTTGCCACACTTGTTTCAGTGTTTTAGACAGGTGTCCTGTTGACCTTACACTCAAAGGCTTCTATCCTCCCCTCTTGGCATGTCGAAGAGGACCACAGTCATATCAGCAGATAACATAAAGCTTATCTTGCTCTTGGAAACGTGTGCACAGCACGCTTCTCCTGTTTGTTACACACTCGCACTCAGAAAATATATTCACAGAGAAATTATGTTTCTAAAATTCTTTCTAACCAGGTTCATCACAATAACAAATTAATTCAATCACTTATTGTTTAAATGCACCCTAAAATGTGTTTTTTGAGCTGTAAACAAAGAAATAGGATTGATCTGTGATGAGACCCATCATTGCTGGTGTATAAAAATCACCCCAGGACCTGCTGGTTTTCAACAGTATGCTCAGTACGCTCATATGTCAGGCTCAGAGATGGGATGCAGTTACACTTTAATTAGGTTTTATAGTGTATATCAGATATTTAATCAGAATATCACAGTTGTGTTTGTGTGCGTGTTTCAGGTCAGAGTCTTATCTAATATAGGCTCTAAAACAGAGCTACTGGGGTTGTGTTTGTGTGTGCACTCGCGTGCATTAGAAAAAAGTATTTATCCGTGTCAGTGTGAATGTGCGTCTATGTGCCTGTGTGTGCACTGTAATAGTTCTGTGTGCGTGCGTGTGACTGAATATGCCCAGACATGTCTAGTAGAGAAAGGTCCCGCACGCGCGCGCACACACAGAGAGGAACCCTACTTTTCACTATAAAACAACTGCAGCATATAATGACATGCCATATCAGGGGTACTGTAAAAAAATATGGTCTGTGTCTGTCATAGAGTCATAGCGTGTGGTCATTGTGAAAGTGTGTTTGATTGAATGATTACTCCACAACAGTCATATTGCTTGAGATACTAGATAATAGAGCGTACCTTATAGTGTATATGGTCTATAGATCGCACATACAAAATGTAATTCAGCTCTATGACTTAAGACCCCTCCCTATATCCTTGAGATGGTGGCCCAAACCTGAGGGCCTTTAAGTCAGAAGTCTGACAGACAGAGATTGTCTACCTGCTTCATAGGCGCTGATAAAGTCAATAATGCATTCTTCTTCCTGAAGCCTGAAGACTTCAGAAACCAATTGACTGATTATTGTGTACTATATATAGTGTATGTGTGTGTACTAACTAAGGTGATTAAAGGTTAGCCAAGCAACATAATGTATCTATAGGCAAATCTCTCTCACACACACACACACACACACACACACACACACACACACACACACACGTGTCACCGAACACATGAAGCACATTGTGATGAATATCTGTTTACGTTTCGTCTGCAATAAAAACACTGAGTCACTGTTACCAGAGAGACAGACATGCTGGTATAGCAGCCTCTTCTGGTTTACCTGACTGCCTGCCTGTTTGCCAACCTACAGTAACTGTGTCCCTGGTTGTCTACCAATCAGTCTGCCATACAGTACAGCACAAGGTCCAAACTTCACTGTGAACCCAACCTGAAACAGGCATTAGCAAACCCTACCATCCAGCTAAGTACGGCTACTGTAACACAACGAGGGTAGTGCTTAATTAGGAGGTCAACAGGCCAAAACAAAAGAATTCTGGAAGAATGAATGTACTAGGGAGGAGTAATCATACATTAGTGTCAGAAACATCTCTCTCTCTTTTTGTGCTCCGTCTTGCATGCCATTTTATTGTAGTCATTCCTTAATAATTACATCATAGTATGGCTATACACTGTATTTCAACTGGAAAAAAGTGGTTATGTATTGTTAAATGTGTGAAGTAATAATAATTAGTGATTCATGAAAGATAATCTATACAAATAGCATGTGATTAAATAATTATACACGGTATATGCCCTCTCTCTCTCTCAGCAGGCTGTAACTCCGGCAGTTTTAAAAGTTATTTATAGACATCTGCCTGGAATACATCTTATCTAGTGGCGCTAGATCTGTGTCATAGCGTGTCAGTGTGTGTTTGTGGAGCAGTGTGGACATGTAGGCATACAAGTTAAGTGTAATTAAGGTGTGTGTGTGTGTGTGTACTTTTCAATGCCTGTGAGCATGGATGTTACTTAGATGAGTGTATGTGCATGCAATTGTACAAGTCTATTAACTGTTTGTACCAAACCAAGGGAAAGAGTGAGTCAGTGTGTGTGTGTGTGTGTGTGTGTGTGTGTGTGTGTGTGTGTGCGCGCGCGCGCGTTTGTGTGCGTGACCTCAATTTAACTTCAAACTGTGTTTCAAACTAGATCCACGGATAGAAGGAAAGGTTGTGCCAGACCTTCTTCCACTACAAAGCCTGAAGTAAGAAACCCAGATCACATGACTGCAGCTGTTCTGGTTTGTCACAGACAAAACATATTATACAAACATAAAGTAATTAATTTACAACTTCCACAAGTTTGATTTGAATTATAATAATTAGTGGATAGATAATTGATAACATAGATAACAGATACAAAAACGAAAAGCCTTCAATCCCTGTGAACTCTGTGACCAAAGGTAAGTTTAAATGTACTATGCATTATGGTTCTTGGTTAATGACTAAAATAGAGTAGTGAAATTATTCCTTTTTTATAGTTTCTTTTAATTCATGTCATGATGTCTATTTCCATGTCATACAATATGTGTATAAATGGTATAACATGAGAAGTTAGTTCTCTAAATAATTATCCAGTGGTCCCATATCTCAGAGTAAGATATATTGTATTTTACATCATAAATCTCAAGTAGAATGTAGCTGTGTGCATGCATATTGACTAGGGATGGCATGATACATTTTTTTCAGTCCCGATACCGATACAGATACCGGCACTTTGGGTATCAGCCGATACAGAGTACCGATCCAATTCCAGTGTTAAATTAAGTTTTAAGTTAAATTGCAAATTAAATGACAGCCAATCTCTATTTTAGGACTTAGATGCATGTTAGAAACCTGCAGCTGATAGTGTGGCCTGGTTAGGTCAGACATGGCTGATGTAAATATGTATATATATATATATATATATATGTAAATGTAAAGAAGGTAAATACTGTAAACTTTATATAGTATAATGATACAAATTGGGTTGAAAATAGATGTCAGATGCCTTGTCTGACATGCCTTGTATGTGCATATATACATATACACATACATATATACATATATACATATACACATACATATATATATATATATATACATACATATACATACATATACATACATATAAACATACATACATATATACATACACATACATACATACTTACACATACATACATACATACATATATATGCACTCTCGATGAACAAAACTATCTTTGTTGGAAATGATTTAAACCAGCACCTTTAGAGTGAGAATGAGATCTAATAACCAAGGTTAGTTAATATCAGAAAACATTCATGTTTCATCATTGACATTGGTGAGTGCAATTTAATATAGTCATCATGAAGTTCACTAAACCTAAATCTTCAACTTTCAGGATTTAAAAAACAAGCCAGCATTTCTGAATGATCATGTTGTTCAATGAAAGATTATGCACATGTTCATGTCTTTATACTGTAGCTAATTATATATTAACAGACACACTGTCTGTTGGGGACAAGGCATCTGACATCTATTTTCAACCCAATTTGTATCATTATACTATATAAAGTTTACAGTATTTACCTTCTTTACATTTAACATTTAAAGCATAGCAAAGGTCAACCCATGGAAAGGTGACTCTCCAGACACCATGTGGACTGAATGCTCTGAACGTTCAATTTACTTTTTCACTGAGCGACTTTTTTGAGGAAACTCATTCTTGAACTACTTTCAAAAACCCTTTCTGCGCTTAATGGGCGTGGAGAGTGTTTCTCAGCGACGTCAAGGAGGTGTAGCTGCATATTGACCTGGTGTGTTTTATAAGTATTTGTGAGTGCAAGTCATCATCACTATTTAGTACCAGTAGCAAATCAATGTCCCTTTTATTAAATCTTTCCATTTTAAATTTATGCAGTCTCATTCTGATATGAAATGCATGAAATTCTGGAATATAATATGTTGACACAGCCAAACATATCCTTAAATTGGAACAGTGCGCTATGCACAGACAGAAGTGGTTCTAGAGCCATGCTGGTTCTACCATCATCTTGTGCATATGTACTGCTGAAACACAACAATCTAAAGCAGTAAAACACAAACGATTGCTTTGTTGTTGTTAGCAATGTTAGCATTGTTCAACCCACAGCCTATATGGTAGCCCAACTCCTCCCCGTTTTGTAACCTGCTGTTCAGTCCACTGCTGTTCGCGTTCACTGAGCAAACATTCCACCATCCTGAACGCAGGGCATGAAAATGACAGAAATACGTCACCTCCACTCTGATTGGCCGGGGTCACAAGCTCTTTGTCCCCTGGTGAAGATGTCACACTCAGAGCTGACAGTGTTGCCATATGGTAACTGGAACACACAAAGAAATAGATGCTTAGGATGCAGTAAACGGCAATAAAACTGGAAAAAAATAAACAAATATATAGTTAATGTAGAGCAACCAGAAGTATAATATCTGATATTTGTAGTGCATGTTTTAGTGAACAGCCTGCAACAGTGTCTCCCTAATGTGTTCAGATGTTTTTTATGGCTTTGAAAGTTTGAAAGTCATTTATTTATTTATTATTTATTTATTTATTATCTTAACACACACACACACACACACACACAGCACGCAGACATAGGCCTACATCCCACACAGTCTTGGATCTCACACACTGAAACAATATACATAGACACTTGTATTCACTGACAGACACATACACACACACAGACATGAATGACAAACAAACAATGTATGCATCCTCAGACAGACACAAACACACTTAGCAGTCAGTGTAGAAAACCTCAGGCTGTTATTTGTGAGCCCAGATGTGCCACTCTACCTACATACAAACCCACATCCTTAGTTTATAGTGAAACACTTGTCTCAGAAGGTCATCTGTCTGTCCCTCTGTTTGTCTGATGGCCAGTCTGTCTATTAATGACTAGTTTCCAGCATACAGTGTAAACTAAATATCTCCATATAGACACAATTTTAGATATCAAGCCAATTTATAACTCCCCACTTAGTGTCGCAGCCACTAAGTGGGGAGTTAAAAAATTAGTAAATTAATTAAATATAGATAGACAAATTAAGAAACTACTCAGCATTGTCACCATTTCTAGGAGCCCAATTTCTGAATTAAACCAAAATGTGCTGACAAAAGGTGCATAACAGAAACTACAGCATGTCAACAAATTTACATAAACTAAATTAAAATTCAATTTTATTTTTAAACTAAAAACAGGCTACAGAGTTAGTCACGTGTAAAATCACATCTGACCAAGACAGAAGATATAATATAGTCTAATGTAAATAAATATAATAATAATGTTATTATGTTCAGTATCCACATTTCACTATATATATATACATATATATATATATATATATACACACACACACAAGCAAAAATGTCATGCCTTTAAACACTGATAATGTTACAGTGCTGTAAGCATCTAATTATATTTCGACTAGATTTGCTACTGTTCCAGTTCTTGATATATATTTTTTTCTTTAGTACTGTAAAAGCCCATCAGTATGTTTTCTTATTTAAATATATTATAGAAAACAATCATTTATAGTATTTACTTATTTGTAATTTATACAGCCTGCTGCACACTGGCTTTAATGGCCTAGTTAATGTTTACACTGGGAAGACATGGTCATTCTTGAGTAAACACACAAAGTCAGAAGGGACTGAGCAGGGTGCATTATTTAAAGTAATTAAGACCAACAGAGTGCCCTGTGAGCAGACTGAAATATAAGCAGAGGACCAGACCAGGGAATTAATAATGTACACTGTAAGATCTGAGATATGGTAAGATAGTGTTGCCATGTACACTCATCCAGACAATAATACTGTACCACAAAACACACACACAATCACCAGAAAAAGAAATGTCCCAAATGTTTTTTTAAACAAATAAATGTTTTTTGTTTTAAACACAGAAGAAATGATTACAATGTTGTTAACATTTAATTTACAACACATTTTTCATTATATAGCCCTGCTATTAATCTGCCTTTAACCCTGTAACACCCCTTGTTGTAAAATTACAACGTCACTTAGCTCTCCAATATACACATTTACAAATGTTTCTTTAAAAAAAAACACACATTTACTATCAATGGCAAGACAATATAACCTACTGGCTATGTAAATGTAGTCTTAAAAATAAAAATACAAATTTGCTAATGTGTTTTTTGCAGAGCTAAGTGATGTTTTCATTAAACTAAAATGGGTCTTCCAGGGTTAAGTGTGTTTGGGCTGCAGCAGCTAGCACATGCAGTGCCGTTCCATGTCTGGCCGACTCACAGAGGGAGTTGAGATGGAACATGATGTTATCTTGAAGGCCTAATTGGCAACAACATAAAGGGAAAGCAGATGGAGGGTTTAGCAGTGGAAGGTGCCGATAGGTCTGTAGCAACTACTAGCTATTGTCAACACCAGCAGCATGTGAAAAGGCAGAAATGATGGGCTTGTGGATCGATGACCAGTATTAATTGGTGCGTTGCAAGGACTGAACACGGTGCGCTCTTCTTTCTGTCTCTTTTGCTATATCCATGCAGACATGTGACCGTACGCAACATAACCCACAAGTATGTGTTCACCCTGAAGACTCACCACAGTGTTGTGCCAGGGACCATTGCTTTCAGCCTGCCTCAGGTACACCCCCTAATAATAACATTGCATGCACCGTTATATGACCACCGCAATGGCAGCAGCCACTTACTTTGCCAACTAATCATGTGATCCCCACATCATCTTGAAAAATGTTTTTAAATCCCCCTGCATATGTCCTAAATGATAACGTGAGCGATCTCCTCCAGTTGAGGTATTGCATTTGAAAACAGGATTCATAGGCTTGAGATACGACACTGATGCACTTTTTTAATAGCATCCAATACATTGTTGTTAGTGGGTTAGACTGTGTCATATCCAGCCTGCTCTACAGCTTGGTCATTTGTTTTTAACTCTTGATAACGACATGTAAACTGATGTTGATGATGTGTTTGCTACTACTGTCTTGTTCTCTACGGGCTCTTTGCATGCGTCTCTCTTTCACCGTTTGTCTCAACTGGTCTGTCACTGCTTTTTTCCTCTTTGACCGTGCCTGTCTGCCTGCTCGTCCTCCGTCTGTCAATGTGGCAGCCGTGTCGGCACGCAGGTACTAAGTTAACCTCCTCACGAAGGTCTTATTTTGCGACCAAAATCTAGACTTGACTCACTGTATGATGTATTTGACCTGGGGGAGCCCTGTTCACCCAACTAACGTGCTTGTATGTCCAAATTAGACTTTTTAAAGATATTACCCACACAAACCCGTCGTGAAATAAGATCATTAAAAGTTACGGAGGAGTGTTACTGTTTCTGGGGGCGGCCCCTAGTCATTGATTTTTACCTGGGGTTTAGCATTTAGTCCTTTGTCTTTTAGTTGGGAGATAGCAACCTTGACATGGTCTCTCTCTATTTCTTATCTGCAACTCAGTACAAAGGACAGTGTGACCTACATGGCTTAATCCTCCCCTTTCCTATGCCTTTTCAGAGGAAATGGGCAGCCCTCTCCATTGGTCAAGAGGTGGAAGGTGAGACTGCTGATACAGTTTGCAGATTGTGATCAAGTACTGTATGCATGCCATCTATAATTTGAATGTTTCTGGAATCAAATGATCTTCAGTCTTTACTATTTGTTCTGTAATAATGATGATAATTGATTCAGTTGGCCTCAAATATCGCACCCATATCATTCACTATGCACCAAAGATACAAGTGAAACGCGCATGACTTAAAAGGCATGCATTCTCTTAGGTTTCCCATCTTTAATGATGGTGAGGCATTATTCATTAGATGTTGCAGGGGTGGAGGCAGTGTGATTGATCAAGCCCAAAGAGTAGATGTATAATTGTATTACTGGCTGCCTGGTGTCATTGTATATTGGACTCTAAGCCTGGCTGCCAGCCATTTATTATTTTGCCTTTCATATAACACACGACATTGGCACAGTCCCTGCAGGCCAAGTACCCACAATGATTGGCCCCATATAAGCACAGCCTACATATCAAAACTGAAAAGAAGGCTTGATAACTCAATCTGCCATGTAAGAAAATGAACATGCTTCATGACATCTTAATAATCCTTCTTGACAGCGCCTTTATCATGTATTCTGTAAAGCCATATCTTGTACTGCCTGAAATCTTAACAGATAGAGTTTTTTTTTATTTTTTATTTATTTGAGCAACAAAACAATGTATTTTTATTAATAGAGCAATGCTGTTAAGATTGTATTTGTAACATTTAAATATAAAATCATGTTTATAGTGCATTTTTCTGCATGTCTGTCAGTGTCTCATAAAGAAATAACTGCACATTGTATTCACCATACAGTGGGTGTTTAATTCTATTTCAGTATTGCGTCCTGGTCTAAACACATGTATAATGTCAAACACCTGTAAGCAGAGTACAGTGAATGTTGATCTGCTATGAAAATACTTAATTCCACATCTTCAGAGGTGCTAAATCATTAAGCATCACGTGTTTGTCGTCAGTGTTCATTCAAATAATCTCTGTATTTATCTCAAGTCAGTGTGGAATTATACTAACCGTATCAGCCAGCGTTGGGGTGTTGTTACTAATGTGGCGCTGTGCATTAACATCAACACGGTATAAATGAACAGGATCACAACGTTGCCACCGTTCTGCTTGCTTAACTCCAAACTGTCCATCCAAACTCTTCTTGCAGTGACCAACTACAAGTTTGACAAGTCCAAACAGTGTGTGGGTGTTATCACGGTGGAAATTGACTTCCTGCAGAAGAAGAACGTTGACAGCAACCCTTATGACTCAGACAAGATGGCTGCTGAGTTTATTCAGCACTTCAACAGCCAGGCCTTCACTGTTGGCCAGCAGGTGCTAACAAACAGCTAGTGGCAGTGCGAGAAATGCGAGATCACCTGTGGTTAACAGTTAAATTTAAAACATCTGTATTATGTCATAATGTAATGAAAAGTGTGTTTGCTTTTTGTCTGTGTAATACTGTAGGGGGCGGGGAAAGGTTGAGCTTTAATATAAGATTTTGGTTGTTAATTAATCCATATAATGTATATTCTATGGTGCACTGACCTCCTATGTCTGTGTGGTTGGTGATAGCTGGTGTTTAGCTTCTGTGACAAGCTGTTTGGCTTGGTGATAAAGGATATTGAGGGCATGGATTCTAGCATCCTTAAAGGAAATCATGTACCTGCCAAGAAACAAAAGGTAGGCATTGTCTTTGTTTTCTTACATTTACCTTTTATCAGCCCGTGTTTAAATGCTTTTGTAAAGGTTGTAGTTTATTATATAGTATACGGCACAAACTAATCTTTCATAAATATGATTTTAACAAATGTAAAAGTTTAGATATTGTTCTTTCTGCGTGTATTGTACTGTATGTGTATATGTATATTTTCTGTGACAATTCAGATTTAGTAAAATGTTTTTTTTTTTCCCTCTGGTATTTCACTTTGTATTAGATTCAAAGTGGGCTCTTGCTGGGCAACAGTCAAGTGATTTTTGAGAAGGCTGAGAGTTCGTCCTTAAGCCTACTTGGTGAGTATCAACAACAGATTGGGGTATACATTCATGCTTTGGAAATTGTTAGGCAGCAATTTTGAATCATGGAAAACCAATCAGTGTTGCTATAACTGTTTAGATTGCCTCATCTAGCTCTACCACCATTTTAAAATATGCTTGACTTCAACTTAATTTCCCTAACCCGCCCTGATTGGACCGCCAGCAGGGTGGCTGTAAAGACGCCAATGCAAACAGGGTTTACAGACTACAGTATCATTTCAGCTAAAATAATTGAGCTGAGAGCAATAGTCAGGCGGAGCCAGGCTCGTGAGGAGATGTTCTGAGCTTTAAGTGTAACTGCACCCCATCTCTAAGCCTGACTCCATCCACTACACAACTTTGAAAAATGCGTCAAGCAGCTGAGTGATGGGAGGGGCTGAGAGGGAAACCCTTATTAACATTAACATTTTAATTTGATGACGTATGAGCGGACTCGGTATACCGTTAAAAACCAGCCAGATCCCGGGGAGATTTTTTAAAAATGGATATGACGCATAGATTAGTTTTCAGGCCATAAAATGCAGATCTTTATGAAAATGTTAATTTTGTTAGTATTCTTTACTATTACTTTACTATTCTTTACAGCTAGTTTACTGCAGTTTGGCTGCAGTTACGCTTTAATTGTTTTGTAGTGTTTGCCATTGTAAAGCCACAAGGGGGCAGCCTTTACACACTTTTGGGTATACTAGGGTCCCCTTTTAATATATATTTTTTTCTAACAATTGAAGATAGTGTTGGAATAGTACAATATACTGTATAATTTTATATATTGTACTATACTATGTTTTTTGTTTATGTTATTTCATAAAAATGAAGGTCATATTGATTCTGCAGCATTTCATAAATAGAAGCAAATATAACAAATATAAAACTACTACTTTACTATATATTACTGTATTTCCTGAACATCTTGCACAACAATGTTAATTGCACTTCTGGCACTCACTCAGTATGGTTAATGTTTAATACGTATGGCATACGGTCCCATATTGTGAAACATCAAGAGAGGACAGTGTTCTCTGAGGTTTATTCACCTTTTCCTCTCAAGAGGGTAAACACTCTTTGTTTCTGGAGATGCCCTTGAAACTGAAGTGCCTACACCACCAAGGCTGGCATTGCTTTCTGTCTTTCCCCCTTACAACTGTCATAGACTCCTCTCCCCCCTATAAAGCTCTATATGCTGGGGAGGATGTTCAGGGTTTCTGGGAGTGTAATAAAGCACTTCATGACATTGTATTTTCACCCCATCCCTCTAGGAAAGGCAAAGACCAGGGAGTCTCGGCAGTCCATCATCAACCCAGACTGGAACTTTGAGCGGATGGGCATCGGTGGGCTGGACAGGGAGTTCTCCGACATCTTCCGCAGAGCCTTCGCCTCCAGAGTGTTCCCACCCGACATAGTGGAGCAGATGGGTTAGCGTTTGTTCACAATTCTTGCACTTCCTCTACCCGACGTCATGCGTTGGGTTTGTAACGCCGCAACACCACAGCTGCCATTTACTCATCGCGCTAAGCTAACACTTTACCATTATGTCACTTTTTTGTTTTGCTATTGTTGGATTCCTACACTAAGTCAATTGTTTTCATATAACCCTTACTCACATTGCAGTCTCAAAGACATTAATATAAGACATTAATATTTTTGACACACTGCTTTGAATAATTTCTTTATTTTCCTACTTGGTGCAAAACTGTGTACAATCTTGGATGCTTTTCCAAGTTGTCAGCCATCACTGGGTGACTTACGGCACGGGCATCCCCTTACAGGATCGCCTCCCTCCCTACACACGCTCATGATATGGCCGCTTGACAGCACTTAGGTACTGTAGAGAGCCACGGCGATTCACTTTGCGAAAGGACAGCGAGTCACTGTGGGGCGGGGGAAGATCTCAAGAAAAAGACTTAGTGACTGACACACAGCATAATCTAATGCGCACACACACACACCCATTACAGTACATGAACTACGGAACGGAGTGTTGTCTGTCCTCAATAACACCACACTGCCCATGTAAGGACTGTGTGTGTGTGTGTGTGCTAGCCACGCCCTGCTCCGCGGTGCACAGCAGCGCGTCAGCTGACCTTCAGCGGGAAGCTGTGGCCAGCTGGCTCCTGTAATGAGATGGCGTGGCCTGATAGAGCAGCCAGGTAAAAGTACGGCTCTAATTGGTCGGGTCAGACGGAGGGGGAGGGGGAGCGCTGACGGAGAGGTTTGTGTTTAGTGTGCATGTAGGAGGAGGGGGATGGGGGGGAGGGTCATTCTCACCCTCACCCTGTCTCCCCTTTGCTCCCATAAAGGTGAACCAAGACAGTCCCTTCTCTCTGACTATCACTCCTTCCTGCCCCCCCCCCCACTCCCCTTCAACAGGGCCAAATGGCAGCTCAGATGCTTATCTGTGGCCTCTCAATTAGTCTTGCCTAAATGTCATTAAACAGGTGCAATATGGCAGTAATAATAGAGCCACGCTGTCTGGACCCACTGAACTCACAGCTAGCCTGTCAATCTCCACACTTGATCTTAATGGAATAATGGTGCCTTATGGACTTGATTATATGTTAGATGCACCATGCTCGGAGGAAATCCAAGGTCTGGCTGTAGTTACTGTGGGAGGACAAATCATGAACTTGATTATTTTATGATGATGTTGTTTAAATGTAGATGCATATTACATTTAGTAAAGGTATCCACCTTTAGTAAAGGTATCCACCTTTACTAAATATTACATTTAGTAAAGGTATCCATCATTTATTGTTTTCTGTGTGAATGTTAGAGGTAAAAATTGGTTACAATCCAGAAATTATGTCATGACTGGGTCCATATCTGAATGACTTGTTTTACATGACAACATGTTAGTCAAACAGATTTCTATAAGTCTTTAATTTCCTGTAGAAAACATAACTGGAAAATGCTGAATTTGACAATATAATTGACTGAGGTGAGGGCATGAACATTGTAAATATAAATGTACCTGTTTATTTATGTGTGTGTTTCCAGGTTGTAAGCATGTGAAGGGCATCATGTTGTTCGGACCCCCAGGCTGCGGCAAGACCCTCATGGCCCGGCAGATAGGCAAGATGCTCAACGCTCGGGAACCCAAGATCGTCAACGGCCCAGAGATCCTCAACAAGTATGTGGGCGAGTCAGAAGCCAACATCAGGAAACTGTTCGCTGACGCAGAGGAGGAGCAGAAGAGGGTGAGGCACGCATAAACACTCGTAGGAATGCGTGTTATTATGATGCGACTGTGTATTGGCATACGTTAGTACAAAAGTGTGTGTGTTCGGTATAATGCTGAATGTGTGTCCTACACACAAACGGACACTAATACCAGATTGCATAACATATTAGGTGAAACACATAAACATTTCTCCTGTCATCACGATAAATGGCATTATGTTCTATAGCCAAACAACTGTTCTTTTTCAAACCTTCACTACAGATTTTTAAAGATTTAAGTTTGTTCACCTTTACTCTCCACAAGGCTCACTGCTTTGCTATCTTTCCCAGCGAAACGCAGATAAGCATCTCCTCCGTCGAAACAGAAAAGTTAATTTCTCCAGGAGCGGATAGATCTACCCTTTAGCCAGACAGACTTATAATAACTTCGGTGAAGTTCTAGGTTTTGTGTGTGTGTGTGTGTGTGTGTGTGTGTGTGTGTGTGTGTGTGTATTGTGCACACACACACACATGCCAGCTTTGGAAGAGAGCATTTGTGTGACCCACGGGTGACGGTTGGACGATGAGTGTCACTCCACACCACCTTATGAGGGTCTGGGTTATCTTTGACCCGCAGACAGGCCTCCTGTACACACAAACACACAGCATGTAGCGTGTAATAAGGCCAGCTCCACACCTGCTTTAAATGCTAGGTCTGGGCATTGACAGGGCCACAGATGGGAGGGATAACCCCCCACCATGCTACTGTCTGTCTCTCTGCTGCCGTTTCAGACAGCTGCAAAGAAAATCAAACGGTGTCAGACAGTGTTTTCTGTTTTCCCATGTCTGGTCGACATGACACACAAGAAGTGCCTGCCCTGAAGAATGTCCATTGCTAGTACATTTTCCATCCATTCACTAGCAGATTGTAGTTATTGTCCCACACGAGCACAACCAATTTATAGTTTGAAACACCAGCACTTATAAGGGCCACAGTAACAACACAGTTACAGTTTGTAAGTTGTGTTTTTTATGTTTTGTAGTAGGAGATAAAACATTTTTTTAATGTTTATAACTACCCCTCATTGCTTAATAGCATTTACTCACACTCACAAGGTCTGTCCGTTGATTAAAACATTTAATCACAATTAAGTGCATGCTTTAGGTAAAATTACGATGAAAAATTGTCAGTTTTATATGTTATATTTTTATAACAAGATATGCCAGTTTTATTTTTAAGTGTGCGATTAATCTCGATACATTTTTTTAATCAACTGACAGCCCTAATTACAAACCGGGTGCAGTGCGAGACCTACATAGACGCATGCAGTACAGTACATCTCGTATGATCTGTTCTCCATATTCCACGCATGCCTCTCCTGCACAGCTGGGCGCCAACAGCGGCCTCCACATCATCATCTTTGACGAGATCGACGCCATCTGCAAGCAGCGCGGCAGCATGGCCGGCAGCACGGGCGTCCACGACACGGTCGTCAACCAGCTGCTGTCCAAGATAGACGGCGTGGAGCAGCTCAACAACATCCTGGTCATAGGTAACGCAGCGCACGCACCCCCTCAGTTCACACACACACTCATAGCATGAGAGAAGGCATATTGGCCAAAGTTGCAGGAGATGTTGTTGGCACTGCCATTCTTGGAGTTCAAGCTCCTTTCAAGAGCGCTAACTTGGTAAAGATGGCTATAAACACAAATGAGTGAAGTTAAAGTGAACCCTGTCTGTCTGTTGTCCACACCTCTCCCTCAGGAATGACCAACAGGCCTGACCTGATAGATGAGGCCCTGATGAGGCCGGGCCGGTTTGAGGTGAAGATGGAGATCGGTAAGAGCTATCGCTTACATAAACGCTGCTCCGCTATTATGGTAGCCTGGTGTCACCACGCCCAAACTTCATCACTTTTGTGACTATGGTCTGGACTTTAATTATGGGCTGTGAAACTACACAAATTGACGTTGTGCTAGGGAAACACTCAGGCCTGCGTGGCTACGGGGAATTTGACTGTGAACAAACCCAAATATGATCACTCATGCTGCACGGGAGAGAAACGTGAATTGGCATGTAATTCCACGCTTGACAAGCGTCCCTGAACAGAGCGCCTATACAAGCGCTATGGCTGCTGCCAGCCGAACGCGTGACCCAAGTCCCTGCCCTTGTCTACAGGCCTGCCCGATGAGAGAGGCCGCGTCCAGATCCTCAACATCCACACGGCCAAGATGCGCCAGTTCAACCTGCTGGCCACGGACGTGGACATCAAGGAGCTGGCCGTAGAGACCAAGAACTTCAGCGGAGCCGAGCTGGAGGGCCTGGTCCGGGCCGCCCAGTCCACCGCCATGAACAGACACATCAAGGTCAGAGGGATGGCAGCGCAGGGTGCTGGGGCTGACTACGGCTCTCATAGTGCGGGGCGGGCCCTTTGAAGGCCAACGCCCACTGGCGGTGTCGTTTTGGCGATGCGTCAAGGAATGCACGTTCGATAGCGTTCATGAAGACAAATTGACAGAGGAGCTGAAAAATATACATATTGTATATAACGGTTATTTATTTTTTTCCCCCACATATTTGTTTAGTTTAATGTAAAACAGAGCACGAGCTCAAATATATTTCATGCGCGTTTATGGATTGACGCTCAATAAATAGAACCGCGTTATAACGCGTTACATTGCCACGTTAAAAAGAATATGTGCTAATACTCTGCCATCTCCTGATTCTCGTCGACGCCTTTTGTCTTAAGAGGTCATGGAATGCATTGACTGGAGAGTTATGAGATTTGTTTTTAAATGTTCTATTAATATGAAATGTGCGTACACTTACAGTATGTATACTACTTTGTTATGCTAAGCTATTACAAGACTTGGGGTAACTGCTAACTGTGTTAACTATGAACAACGTTGTTTGAAACATATAGTCACAGCCAAGTACAGCATTTCTATGTGTGTGTGTGTGTTGTGTGTGCGCGGATGCGTATTTAAGCGTTTTATCAGTGCGTGTCGTCTCAAATCCACACAGGTTCCTAGAACATGTACTGTAGTTAAGGTGAGGTGGTCATCTGTTAAATGCTCTGCTCCCACATGTACGTATGTGTGTGTGTGTGTGTGTGTGTGTGTGTGTGTGTGTGTGTGTGTG
>JAOEGT010098317.1:0-13400 GCA_025447795.1 Speoplatyrhinus poulsoni | reverse complement strand
AATATAATGACTAGTAATATAAATGTTATTTAATATTCATGCATTTTTCTAGGTTCCTCAATTTAAAACTTATGTTTTCTTTTTGGACAAACAATTTATGGATTACCAAAACAAGATATTTTATTCTTACCTTTGTAAGAATGCTTTTGGCCACATGGAAGTTTTACTCTTACCTAAGAAAAGAACAAACATATTAAACATAGGTGAATCCCAGAAATCAATGGTTTCAAAATAAAATAAGATGGGGATGTGCATTTGATTGTATATCTCTTGCTGCATGAGGCCCAATGTGGCCCTGTGTTTGTATAACAAACATACTGCAGGGAAGGGTTCATTAAAACACAGATAAGAGGTTCATACAGCTTTTGAATTTGAACCTAGCAGACTACAGTTACTCTGCTCATGTAATTCAGATTTGCATTTAGCAGCATCTATTATGAACAAACATGTTTTACAGTTATTAAACAATCAATCTGTTCACATGATGCTCTTGGTTTCCCTGCTAATCCACATTTTGCGGTTAACAGACACATTCATAAGTTAACCTTTGTGGGACCGTGGCAAAACAATGCCTTTGGGTGTTTCTTACCGGCATTGTTTTTGTAATGCCGAAATCAACATGGAACAAGTAGGAAAATAACAAGTCTGAAAAACAAATCTGTTCTTCTGAATTCAACAGGCTGGGTGAGAAGGTTGCAGGACAGGTTTTTTGAACCCCGAGGGCTACTGTATCCTCCCAGGCTTGTGCTTTAGCTCAACACCCCACCCCCCTCCCCCGAATGCCTCTAGAACAGCTCTGCAGGCACACAAGCCATTTCAACCGCTTGCAAACCTGACAGACACAAAACTAGGGTAAGTGATCCCTAAGGAGCCATGCCACACCAATTGGATCTGAGCCAGAGCAAACCTACAGTATGTATATACAGTATACTGCATGTGATGGGCAAGAACATACTTGACACGAGGTTGACAAATCTCACAGCTGTCACTATCAAAGCAAAAATAGTATTGGGGTTTGGAAGGTGCATGGGAGGTGTGTGTGTGTGTGTGTGGGGGGGGGGGTCGAGTTTGAATGAATGTTAAAATTGGTTGTGTTTCTTTTTGCTACGGTTCATCCTTGAAAGGAATTCTTTGGAACAGTGGAAAAAGCGATGGATATGCCTGTAGTCAGCTTTTCCAAGGACAGCACCACCCCACCCTTAACACTCGAAGGTGCCTAGTACTTAACACACACACACACGCGCGCACACACACACCTCCGGCACCCTTGGATACAATTCACATGAACAAAAAAAAGAAAGAAAGAAAGAAATAATAGATAAGGTGGTGGTGCTGGTGGGGTTAAATTGGTAAATGCACAAAGTAACCAATGTGATTGAGCGTCGTCATGGCTGAAAGCCAGAAAGGTCAGAAAGGCCAGAAATAAAGGATCTACGTGTGGCTCATTCTAGACGGCAGCGTTGTGTTTTGCTGAGGTCTGCAGGTGGTTTAGTAATGAGAGGCGATGAGAAAGGCTTTCATGTGTATCTGACCCCCATCTCTTGCTGTCAAACACACACACACACACACACCATCATCACGCCCACTGAGCCCCATGTCACCATTAGTCACACCCAAGTCATCCTCACCACGCAGTCACACTTCACATACACCAAAACAACTTCAAGGAAGTTGACTAGATTTAAGCAATACCAAAGGGATCGTTGGACTGTGGCGGCGCTGGGAGAAGAGGGGGAGGGGGGGTATGATTGTATCTCTGTACAGGCTGCAGGCCCAAAGCCCTCGCTCTGCGCCCAGGCCATGTAGGACATGTCGCGCCTCATGTCAACCCTGTTTCTGAGCCACTGCAGTCATTAGCACCCTCTAGCAGTCGCTCCGAGCCATGCTTGCACCTACTGGCTTCTGCAGCGCTCCCGGCAGGCAGGGAGAGTCCAAAGCACAGGGCAAAATCAGCATCAGTGCAAAGGTACGAACTCACCGGCATTGCAGTGGGTTTTATTTTACATTTCATTCATTTTTTTCTTAAAATACTTTTTTAGTTATTCGTTTTATTAAATATCTATAATTTTTATGGCTAATATATTTTGTTCTATATTCAAAAACATTTTTTTTTTTTTTACTTCTTTTCAAAACGTTTAAAACCACTGCTGACTACTGAGGTTAAACATGGTAATTTATCCTTACATGTTAAAACATGGCAGCTTCAGCTGTCCTAATTAAAACAATAGAACAGCATCCCGCCAACGCCTGCCTGAAAACCACCCCTGTAAATCACGCTTGCTCTCACCCTTCGAACCGTGGCGACATAATTCTGGTTTGTGCCACGTACAACTTCTGCGTGGAGACAGGAGACAAATATTTACTGCGCATGTAAAGTCCGTCCACGGAGGGCAGTCAGTCCGCATCAACTGAAGGCATGGCAACGTCGGACATCTGGTGAAACTGTAGCCCACAGCTGTTGCCAGCCTGACATCTCCTTGCTCTCAAATTTATCTCCCGCCACTAGGACATCTGCTTATGACATGCCAGCCATATCAAGGACATATTTGCAAGCTGCGGTTGCTGGGGATACAGTGGCCTCAGGGTGTTGGATGGAGAAGCCAGTGTGTGTGTGTGTGAGGGAGAGCCAGGCCACTCACTTAGCGTCAAGCAATCACATTTCTACCCCCCTCTCCTGGAGGTCAGGCTGGAGGGACAGTAAAAGGAGGGCTCTCTTTAACCGTGGCTTGGCCTGACATCTTAACCTCACTCATAAACTTCTCCACTTGGTGAGGAACCAGGCCCTTAAGGCAGACATGATCACCGCTCAGGCCAGTGCGATTAACATTCTTAAAGGATAATACTTATGGGTATTGTGTCATTCCATACCTTAATAGACGATGGTTGTTCGGTACGATTTCTTTTACCAGTGGGATATTTTGAATACATCAGAATGGGTATAATGCATATGAATAACAATACAAACCATCAAACAAAAAAAACAAACCCTACCAGAAATGTAAAAGACGTTTATAGTGTTTGAGGGGCCACACGACAAACTTTGGGGTGGCCCTGATATGATTTCATGATATTTCAACATTACTTTTTATCTTTAATATAGCTTTGTTATAGTTCATTAAATTATTTGTTTTCAATAGTGTATGCAAATGTGTTGTTATATTTGTTTATGGGTTAAAATTGTTTAGCCATATCCCCATAAATTGTTGACTCAAGAAAAAAAGAAAAAACATCAAATTTGGAGGTGGTTGACAGTTACTGCCCCCTTCTGGCAATAGGTCATGATTATATAAATACAAGTCTTGAATTCATGTAATAAACCGAAAACAATAAATAACTGAACACAAATTCTTCAAATGCAATTGCTAACAACTTAATCTAAATTTGTAGTGCAACATGAAATGCGTATGCATACTGTAGATATCATGTTGAGGGAGGGGCTGGGAGTTAACGTTACAAGTTGTAGTCTTGTTTACTGGGATTAGATTGTTGAGAGTCATGGTGTGTATGCACAGATGTTTGAAGTGTTTGCAGTCTTTGCAGTGGGCATTTAGGTGTGTGCCTATGACATGTGCGCATGTGTGCGTCAGCAGTTTGTGCTTAGTAAGGGCCATGTACCAATACATTCCTGGAGCTCAAATCAGATATTTCTGATCTATTTCAGCTATTCTCTGCTCAATGTCTCCCATTCCTGTCACCAGTGCTTAGCTTCAGCTTGCCAGCAGCCCAAACCAACTAAAACCAATGGGCAAACCTGGCACCAAATATGTGCCATGCCATTCCACAGATCCTCACTGGCCAAATGAATGGCATGCCTCTGATGCTGATTAATTCCTAGTACAATAAATAAAAACAATATGTTCCTACCGATTTTACGACATTTGAAAAAAAAGAAAATATTTAACTTTTTTACAAATCGTTCCTTATTATTCTGCATGAAAACCTGCTACAGCAGTTGCGTGTGAATAGAGTATAATTTTGCCATTTTAAATGTATTCGGGTTGATCTCACCAAGGATATTACCTATAGTGTAAATAATGCCACTACCTGAAGAAAGCTTTACTTCTGATCAGAAAAAATATCTGGCATTAAGAACTACTTTCATGGATTCAAACTGAAAGAAAGTGATTGGTCAACGAATGTGTGCGCATGCACACAAATCCCTGGATTCCCCATGTGTGCAAGAGTGGATTCAATTTCTCTGCCTCACAGTAGCCAGAAATACTTTGTGCCTTTAAAAGTATTTTTTTATCAGTTGTTTGGATATTAGGTTTCAGATATAAGATACTGCATATATATATATATATATCATACTGAATATTGATCAAATCTGCAGATTTTATTGTCTTCTCTAATTGTTTATCTTCTAATTGGTTATCTTGTTTTGTTTATCCTGGTTTGAAATATAACCACAAAAGACAATAAACAGCAATTGTTTTTGTCGAGCGCTGTGCAAACATAAACTAGCAGCACATTCAGCTGAGATCACACACGTCTTGCATGCTCCTCATAGCTACTGTTTTCCATAGTAAGTATCCAGGGTGTGTTCCGGGTCCTAGCATTCTACATAGTTGGGAGGGTTACTGGCTTTGACACGTTTCCAAAGGGTCCCATGCCAAGCTGGGTTCAGCACAGGGTTCCAGACACAACAGTGACAGCTGAGGGTGGAAGCAGACAACGGGGGGAGAGATAAATAAAAACACTAGCGCCGTCTTCATTACACGAGAGCAACTCAGCCCGGCAGCCAGTAGCCCACATCCCTGTGTGTTATACACACATGCGCACGCACGGGCACGAATACAAATGCGCTCGCACATACACACATACACACGTGCGCGCGCACGCAGACACACACATATACACGTGCGCGCGCACATACACACACATACACACGTGCACGCGCACACACACATACACACGTGCGCGCGCACACACACACATTGACTCCTTCACACTTACTGTATTCGCACCAGCGCAAGGTCAACAGATGGAACGTGAACAGAGGCGAGAAGTGGGAAACTGTCAAGAAAATAATGAATGCGTTTGGACTCGGACCCCGTTAGCAACCAGCATTCCTTTGACAGGTGTTGCATGTTTACCAAACAAACAAGCCGCAGAGAGGCCAGAGAAATAAAAAAATGGTGACTTGAGGTTGCATGACCTGTAAAAAAGAAGCATGGTATCCAAGCTGCCGTATCTGAGGGCTTTGAAGGTATTCCAGAGAGAGAAGGCTGCGTGCCACACCATGACTGCGAGTGTCTCGTAGAATTTGTCTTATGTTACTCGCCCCAAGCATTCGAGGCAGTTCTGGGTGTTAGTGGGGGCTGTCCGGGGTCACAAGCATTGATGGAGAGTTTTTAAACCTCTCACTTTGCCAATCAAATTCCACTTCAGGGCAATGAGAATCTTAGCTTGCATCACAATCGAGTGAAAAAAAGTACTTGAAGCTTGTAGAGAAAAACTTCCACTAGAGTTTGACCTTGACCTGAATATTTACAACTTCTAGCTTGTGTCTTTTTTTGAGCTGAAGCTACTTAATGTACCTGTTCTATTTTTTTGGGATAATTTTTATTACCGTACTAATGGTATTTTGAGATGCAGTTTTACATCAAAATTTTATATGGTTTATAATTTTATAGTAGTGGTGTTTATTCCTTAATTTTATCGCAATTATTATTAGTTATTAAGTTATTTATATAAATTGGGGGTTAGGGATCCCTACTTATACATGAGGGGCTGTTTAGATAATTTAGAACATTTGCCATGTTTACAATGTGCCAAGTTTGCTAATTCTCTTGGGGCTCCTGACATTATTTGACAGCTCTTTAGAAAGTGGAGAAATGCAACTTGCAAAAAATCTTTTTGAGGTAATGCTAGGGGAAAATTACAGAGCTAAAGCCCAAGTCCTATGCTAGCCCCAGGCACAGGCTTACCTCTCTAGAATGGAACGTGTTAATTAGGAAACCTGGAAGATGATTGATGGTGTATGCTTCGTTCTTCACCTGTGATACTGTATGATATGAATAATGTAATACTGAAGACATCAGCTAACCCGAAAAACATATGAAGAGCACTGTACGGTTAACAACAAAAGGCAGTAGTCTGTTAAATTTCAGTATACTTGACTGTATATTGAAATTTAACAGACTACTGCCTTTTGTTGTTTTGTTGGTTTAATATTCCACTTATTTAGCAATATAAAATTCTAGCCTTATTTCAGTATAGTTCATATACTATACTGTAGACAATTTTAATTATATAAAAAGAATTCCCTGCCAATTGAATAAATTATGCCAGTTAATATGCATTCAATGAAGACAAAAACATTAAAATAAATGTAGGAGATTATTATAAAGCTATTGCTCCAACCAATTCATAGCCATAGCTGTATTAAATAAAGAATAGCATATTTATATATATTAAATATGGAGACTTATTTGGGGCGGAGTGCTGTGCTGTGCATTTATAAACACTATAAAGCAACACAATGTTGACATTGTAGAGAAATTATCTCAAGGGTCCTAAACTGCACATCTTCACAGCTGCTCATTTATCTTGCATTTAATCCTGTTATTTTGTACATATTTTACAACATGAAGAGCAGAAATATGGATGAAGTGCCTTGCTCCAGGGCACAGTAAGACTTGATCCAGGATTAGAGAGACATCCTTATCCTTGGAGGAAGCATGATAATTTAACCCCTTCCACCCCCAGGGTTATGACACACGATCCCAAAGGTGCTGAACTTCAACATAAACTTTACCCTTTGGAATAACAGCTGCATGTTTTTGTTTTTTATATGCTAGGTAGGCTACTTGACCCCATTTCCTCTTGAGAATGATTAAATCTGTGTATTGCTATCTATACATATGATTTTGCTCAGAGAATGGTATTCTACACGAGATAAGGTTTGAATGAAAACAATATTTGGCAGACGTATTAAAGTTTCAGCATAACACAAATTAGGGCTGATGGGGATACAGGATCAAAATGTAAACATTTAATATTACATATAAAACAAAAACAAAAGAATTCTCATTCACAACAGTTCCTAAGGCCATTATCAGTATATAGTGTGAACTAATTACAGAGTGCATATGAGTCCAGAGGACAGAAAGACATTAAAAAGTAATATTACTTTCTTGTTGTGTATGTCACATCTTTCTTTCTATAGGTCTCCTGTTAACAGGGAAAGTCAACACAGTCATGTATATCTATGAACAGAAAAAAAAACATGTAGATTTACATTTGATGTTTGGTTTGTGCCGCACACAAAAAGCCAAACAGAAACACACCATGCAGACATGGCGGATAGGAGGTAAACATACAAATCTGGGGGGGAATTCCAAAATCTTATGCAGTGTAATAATACACTTGGAGTGATAAAACAAAACTGACAAACACAGCCTCGCGCTTCGTTGAATTTCTAAGGAGCAGAGCGGCATGGAGACGAGCTCCTGAGAAACTGGAGGTGGAAAAAGGCGGCTACAATTGCGAAAGAGTTGAATTACCATATCACTGAGGACAGAAAACATAAAGTTCCTTTAGAGCAGCAGGTACTCCTCTGGTGAAATATGCATATTTCTGAGCAGTCGCATGCTGGTAAAAGGCAATATTCATATTTAAAACTTTGAAAGAATAGTTTGACAATGATGATGTAAGTAACTCTCCTTTTTCTTTCTAAGTCTACATAATGCACACCAGAAAACCACTAACATTGTAAATGCTCCAATTCAAATTTCATATTTCCTTCAAGCAGAAACAATTCAGTTAGTGTTTTTGGCACACACTTTGACCTTGCACTAATGTGATTGGTCATCGGAGAGTGGGAAGATACATCCGGAAATTAGTCATACTGGATTATTTTACTGGATGTTTCTAACCGCAAACCTTGACAGGGAACCTATAGTAACACATAACTAGGAACAACAAGTACAGTATACAATTACACACAATTTATGCATGAGGAAAAATAGAAGCAACACAGTTAGAACCCAATGTTTCCTCGAGCCAGACAGTAACCCAGTTTGTTCTGGTTTCCAATAAAAGACATCAGGCCCACATATGCTTCGATTTCGATGGGCTGATTCAGCACGATGATGCCATTAGCCTTACCAGGAACTGGCTTCTCAGCATGGGCCTTTTGGGCTGCCTCTTTAAGCTGCTCATGGAAGTGTTGGATCTGAAGACCAGAATGGAAAGTAGGCTTCATGAGAAACCTTACAGCCTATGTGGATTAAGTTGTTTTATCTCATCCTAAAAAGTTTCTCTCTCATAGAGTCTAAATTGTTATATTTCATCATATCAATTCTAAAGCTTTGTGAATGAGTTTAAGGTGTTCGGTCTATCAAATCATATCTAAAATCTTTGTCAGTGAATGTAAAGTGATGAAACATCAATTCCAGATAGTTACATGATCTTGGCTGTTTGGTATACTGAAGAATTACGAGGTGATTTTGTACTGCAGGGTGAAAAGTAAAAATGTCTAGGTCAAGATCCAAAGCACTATTCTGTTATCTGCACACTGTCTCAACTCCAAAACTAAAACAAACCGAACAAGGCATTCACAAGTTTAGATATTAAGTGATACATAAGAAACACATTTTTTTTAATCAGTGCTTTACACACCACTTGTTTGGGTCTGTGAGTTTCTGAGTTTACGGTATATTTAACGTGGTTGAATAAATGGACACAAATATGATACAAAGGTATTCGCTTTCAAGGTTTAGCAATTGACTTTGCCGGTTCTCTATCATTTTTATCATGTAATTTCTTCTAGTAACGATCAGACAAACCTTCATCTATCAGAAATGTAGAGCCAAGACCTGCAGTTATTTACTTTGAGGCATGAAGATTGAATAAAACACTGTACTGTATAGTGAGCATGATTATTAGCATGGTACCAAGCTGATGACTCTTAGCTGCATTATAAATGGCTTAGCCATGACATAGCAGAGGCACCAACGCGCTCATTATTAGCAGTCTCAACTTACTTCACAGAGGGCAGTGAACTTCTCATTGACATTCCTCACAGGATGGTAGGTGAAGGTGATGAATGGGTAGTCGGTGGTAAAGGGATTCCACCTGGATGAGAAGGAGGGCTCTCTCAGACGGTCCCAGAAGACACGCACACCCTCGCCCTCTCGCCTGACAACAGCAACGCCACACAGGGTTAAGACGGAAGCATAGTGCTTCTCAGACCATTTCTTTTAACACACCAACAGCATAGAAATATAAAGTGTAACCACACAACAATAAACAGCAGCCATCAGTCTTGTCTGTCCACTTCAAGGTCGAGCCAGTTGTGTGCTCTTACAGTGCATACCACTGTTGTAAGTAACGTGTGGTTATTTGGGTTACTGTTGCCTGAACTAGTCTGTCCACTCTGATCTCTCTCAATACTGTAACAAGGTGATTTTGGCCAAAAAAAAATGTATTTTGTTTTCCTCCCACCATTCTCTGTAACATCTAGCCTGCTGTGGGTAGACATCAGAGGAGACCAGACGTTGAGAGTGTCAACGTCTGGTCACTTTGCGTCTCAAAATCACTTAAGTTTTGTTACCCATTTTGACTGTTGGTCTGAACGACTAAAGGCCGTCGCCCACTGGCCGCGTTGTTCGGCGGTGCATCCAGGAATGCAACGTTCGAAAGGTCAAAAGTCAAATTGACGGAGGAGCTCAGAAACCTGCATGTATTCAATGCATGTTTATGGCTTGACGCACAAGAAACAGAACCGCGCTCTAAACCCTGGCGTTGACGCGCGTCAGATGCTGCCAGTGGGCGTTGCCCCGTTAAAAAGAACTAGTTATAAAACTCTGGCATCTCTTAACACGCGTCGACGCCTTCAGTGGGCGTTGGCCTTAACGGTACTGAACCTCACAACCACTGTCTGCATGATTATAGTAATTGAGTTGTTGGCACATGCTTGTCTGATTAGACATTAATAAGCACTGTATTTTACTAATGATAAAAAACAAAATGTCAAATATAAAATATTGGGTCCTGACCTGTACATTAGTTTGAGTACCTACTGTAGCACTACTGTAGATTAATAGACTAGTTACTAGAGTATCATTGTCAGTAAACACATAAAAGTCTACTACTGTCTACTACTACATTTATGTTCAAAATACTGCTCAGGGGTTTGAAAACTGGCCTAATGTGCATGAACTCACAGGCAACGGTACTAAAACAATTAATACAATTAAGCTGCTGTTATTCAAGGCACATTATGTTAAGGGATTCATGGGTTTCCCAGGCTTAGATGGAAACCTAGTTGCATTTTCCATATTTCTGTAATTTTAAAGTAAACAGGTCATAATGAACCCCTCCCAGAGACATTTCTTTCTAGCCAGACAAAACCCAAAAAGGCTTTTATTTAGCTGAGAGCAAACAGAGCTCTTAAAGCCAGCAGATTTGCTCACTAAAATACTGTAACACCCTGGTTTACATTCTGTGCAGAGATTTTGTCCACAGACATGGACAAAATTGTTGGTACCCTTTTGTCAAAGAAAGAAAAACCCATAAGTCACTGAAATAACTTACAACTGACCAAAGTAATAAATACAAACATACTGAACATTAAATAATGAAAATTAGACATTGGTTTTGAATTGTGGTTCAACAGAATAATACAAATAAACTAATTAAACTGGCCTGGACAAACATTATTGTACCCTTAACTTAATATTTCTGGGGTCTTCGGTTACCATTCGTATTATGCGTATCTTCGATTGTCATTAATGTTCCTCTTGCGGTGAGGTCCAGGGAGGTTGGCTACTGTCCCGTGGACCTTAAATTTCTGAATAATATGTGCAACTGTAGTCACAGGAATATCAAGCTGCTTGGAGATGGTCTAATAGCCTTTACAACATTCTTGTCTATAATTTTCTTTCTAATCTCCTGAGATAACTCTCTCCTCTGCTTTCTGTGGTCCATGTTCAGTGTGGTACACATCATGAGACCAAACAGCACAGTGACTACTTTTCACCCTTTAAATAGGCAGACTGACTGATTACAAGTTTGCAGACACTTGTGATAATACTTACAGGACACACCTTAGTTTAACATGTCTCTATGGTCAAATCATTTTCAGTCTTTATAGGGGTACCATCATTTTTGTCAAGGCCAGTTTTAGTGATTTTTTTTATAGGATTCTGTAGGATATCTGATTATTATTACTTTTGTCAGTTTCAGGTTATTTCAGTGACCATTATGGGTTTTTCTTTCTTTGACAAAAGGGGTACCAACAATTTATTATTGCAACCTATCTCAGTCACTCACAGACAGGTCAAACAGTTATCATGTAGATTTACAATTCAATTAGGATGTCTCCCATTTAAGAACTAGATAATAATGCATTTTCTTCAACCAACTTTTAGTCAGTGAGACTGTAGCCCTTACTTAACTACAAGAGTTATGAGAGAAACAGGTAAATAGAACAACAGAGACCACATCTCTCCGCTGATCTTTAGGCACCAGCGAGCAGCTGATATGCAGTGTGCAATGTGTGTGATAATGTTAACTGTATGTCATAAAATACTGATATATAATACACCTCTAAACTGCCGTTTCAGTTAATACATTTGATTATGATGACGACCCTCTAAGCTTATATGAGCACACCGCTACCAGCTAAACTCTGAGCCAGCAGGAGCCTGAAGAACCTGCGGCAGCAGGATCAATGGCACAGGTGAACATTATTGCATCTAATACTGTAGCACTAATGGCATTGTTTTTAAATTGTTCAAGTTTTCTGAGATCAGTTAATGGAAATATTAACATACACACACAATTTAGACATTATCAAAGATTCATATCAATGGCGTGTACATTTCCCAAGCATGCCCATATTTTTATAACAGCGTCATGGTAATGTCTCCATTGGCTCACTTCTCAAGCATATCTTGAGCAAGAGCATTTCCTACAAAGCAGAAAGAAATACCCGGGGCTAAACAATAATGGTGTAGACGTTGATAATGGTGTAGACGTTGATATGACATAGTCACACAGGGAGGGGCAGCGTTATAACACGATCACAGAGCCATGTTTACACAAACCATCTGAACACGCCAATGTGCGGAGTGGACCTGTGTGTGGCTCTTTAGAAAGCCAAACGGCAGAGTGGTACAATGGCAAATCCCAGCCTAAAAGGCTGTGATTACATTTCACTAAAAAGTGGTTGAGAATGGGAAGGTTAGGTTTGTATACATTGTCCTTTGTAAGGGCACAGAACTGTTGCTCCAGTATAAATGGGGATCTATATAAAAAATAAAAAAAACGAGGAGAATTCCTCAGGTAAGCAATCACCAGGAAAATACCAGCCCAGACAGGCCGTGTAGGGCTGGGCTTTCAAGCCAGAGGCACTGGAAGGTTTTCACTGTGTTTCTATGGCAGAGCTGGGTACGGTTTGGACTTTCACTGCAAATTACATCTTAAAAACCTTTGCCTAAATGTCGCGATATCAACATAAACATACGCAGCAGTCGACACTTGAAGCATGTGCTGACATGCGCAGGATCAGAACGCAACATTGAAAAGTCTTAATCTATGATAAAGACAGTTTGAGGAACAAAGCAGCAGGAGATATTATATTATATAATATGATATACACACACACACATACTGTATGGATTAGGTGATTAGGAAGTAGTCAGTAAATGCAGAATACAAATTCCCCCCCTTACTTTTCTTTTCAACTTAAGTCCACACAGTTCCACCCAATCAAATGGGTGGTATCCATACAACACACACACACACACACACACACACACACATACATGAACACACACACGCATACATGAACACACACACGTGATACACTGCAAGCTTAGTAAAGCTTTAGGGCAAGCAACTAAAAATTCCTCCCCTGTGCTTTTAGTGGTTTCGGACTCATAAGTCAACATAGCAGATAATAGATAATATCAGGCAAGCTTCAGTTGTCATGGCAAGTGTCCCACATTGTCTCAAAGCCAACATACAAATCCCTTGATTGCTCAATAGAGAGACTGCAAATCTTTCAACCATCCATCCATGTATTCCAGCCAACAATCTGTCATAATGATATCAAATATCTTTTTAAAGTAGCCTTAAGTAGCCATACCTTCTGACAACACTATACACAAGACAGTGAGGTTCTTGCATGATAACTGATTTACAAAATTGTTTACACAGCTACCAATAAAACATGTGTGATAAGTGTCTTAGCAATAATGTGGGCCAAGGTTTTCAAAATATACTGTGATTTTGTTTTTTCGACACACACTCTATTAGTCTGTGTCGAAAAAACAAAATTACAGTAATTTATATATATATATATATATATATATAAAAACCATCCTGGGGGATCCTGGTTCTCAGCCGGAAACCGATGGAGTGCCTACTCCAGGTGGGGAATGAGTCCT
>JAOEGT010098306.1:0-13400 GCA_025447795.1 Speoplatyrhinus poulsoni | reverse complement strand
CCCCCCCCCCCCCCCCCCCCCCCCCCCCCCCCCCCCCCCCCCCCCCCCCCCCCCCCCCCCCCCCCCCCCCCCGGAGTAATACATTATGCATTGACAGCATGTGTGCAACCAAGCCACTGCCAGAAACACAGTCAGGAAAGACAGTGACATACTTAACTGACCATCCATGCATCCAACCCATTCTCTCTCTCTCTCTCTCTCTCTCTCTCTCTCTCTTTCTCTGCATTGCATCTCTAAATGCATGGACAGTCCATCTCTCTCTTTCTCCCCCCCTCCTCTCTCTCTGTCTCTCTCTCTGACTCAGATTTGATTCATCCCCTCCTCACCCACGGTGTGAGCTACATTGCCATAGTAATTATGTATAGCAGCAGTACATCTCTGTTGGTATAGTGGGAAGTGTTTTTGTGTGTGTGTGTGTGTGTGTGGAGGGGAGCAGGGTGTGTATAATAGATGGGTCACCGGTGGCTCCAGCCCCTCCACTTCTCTCTAATCTCTTCCACACCTGCCTCAGACTCCACAGCACACCCAGCTTCTTCTGTTGTAAGACAGTGACCATTCCCCCCCCCCTCTCCCGCCTTCCTTGTTTCTTTAACCACGTCCCGTCCGCCTCTGCTGTTCACTGCCTTTACTTTGGGAGCATCTCATCTCTCGTCCACACACACGAGCAGTTGACAGTTGCAACAGCTCACTCACTAGTGAAAGCCCCCCCCCCCCATACATCACCATTACCGCCACCGCTGCCATCCCATGTCCTGTTTCCGGCGGGGGTTTAATGGGAGGGAAAGGGGTGGGGGCTGACGTCTCACAGACAGGGGGGAGCAGACGTCCGGGTGGGGCCTGCGTGGCCGTATGTGTGTGGCTCCGTCAAAGGGTCCTTGTGTCGCCACGGCAGCGTCGACGCTCCGCCCCCAGACACGGCAGTGCCAGCCTGCCACGTACACCACCACTGTTCTGCTCCCCAACAATGGTGGTGGGGCATGTGCGTGCGTGTGCGTGTGTGCGTGCGTGTGTGTGTGTGTGTGTGTGTGTGTGTGTGCGATTACCGCAAACACACAAGTGTGCACGTATGCATCAAATGAATGAAATCACACACACACACACACACACAGTATGCATGTCGTCTACACACAAATGCGCACACTTCTCTAACAGAAGTAATGCAATTAAACTGCAGTTCGTAATCTTACTCTCATTTTATCCCAGATGATGTTAACTACCACAAAGTTTGTGTTTTATTGGAGGTTGCTTTGTTCTTGATTCAATAGATTTATAGGCAATATTCTTTATATGAGAATGAAGATGCTTTGTGGAGTTAAATATGCTTTGATCATAGTTGGTCACTAAGTGTAGGATGATAAAAGACTTAAATATATAATTTAAATGTCATAAAAATAAGTACAGCAAAACGTATTATTATTGTTATTATTGTGAAGATCGTATTGATCTCATATCTAAAAATCTGAATTCTGTGCATTGGTATCAGTTGCATTGTTCCAGTATCAGATTAAATTGGTATCAGATTCAATACACTGGTATCAGAATTCAATGCATTGGTTTCAGTTTCATGACTAGTCGAACAGACTAGACTCTTTTAAATGTTGCTAACTTGTTAATGTGATTTGAAAATAAGACTATTTTTTTTTCACTCTGTGGAGAAATAATCGTAGTAACGACTGCAAATACTGGCTCTACATCTGTTTAACAGGTTATATTATTTATTGTAGCCTCAATTATATATTTTTTTAATAGTTGGGCGATTTGTGTTTTATCTTGCTAATCACTAAAGAGAAGGTGTGAACACACTGATGTGTTTCAGACGTACTTAAGCGATGCCAGGTGCAAGTGACAGCAGTTAACACCAAACATGAAGTAAGATCGACTTATTGTTCAGCTGTTCAGCCAGCAGGATAGCCCATCTGAACCTCTTATCCCTAACTCAAACCCAACCTTGAAAGCTGTTTAAGGAGCCTGCGGTTGTTTTACAATCGTCTGTGAAGCGGAAAGGGGTCTGTGTGTGTGTGTGTGTGTGTGTGTGTTTGTGTGTGTGTGTGTGTGGGGGGGTTTGACTGTAGCCGCACAGCTCCCTGGGAGCCGAGCTGATTGGCTAGATGTTCCTGCATAGTTACAGTGTCCGCACTACAACCCTTGATAAGGCCATTTAACCCACACCAACATGTAACTTTGTTGCTTTTTATTTACAAGGGATCCCAGATGTGGAGGTTATTCACAAGGAACTGCTATATTTCATTCAACTTGGGGCAGCTTTGAATCCTTAAATCCTGGTGGCGCCCCCCTCTCCCCCATAGTCCCTTAGCAGACAGTCAAAGCTCCCCGGCAGTTTATCATAAATCGAAGATTAGGTGTTTGAAAAGAATACAAGGATGTGCCGAGCAGACTGTTAGCACTCTAACTAATTTATTGGTGGAGTCCATTCTGATTTGTGACCCCCCTCTACCCCGAACCACCCACCATATGCACCCAACGATACCCCTCCTCCTCTTAAAGGTACTTATTTCGGGCTAATCTGGCTGTATTCCCAGTATAAATGATGGGTTGCGGTGGTGGATTAGTCTCGCTTCCAGGCATTTTAAGATGCAAAAGAGTTGTCTCGGTCAAACTGTTAATTAGGGAGCCAGTGGCATGTTGATGAGCAAGCCAGCCATTCCATGAATACCGTCAAACAGGTGCGTATCCTGTGGATGAATGCAGAACCTTTGTGTGTCTACCCATGGCCTTTTAATAGACTACCGTGTGGTAACAATCCTCTTAAATACAGTTCCTCCTTCACAATAGAAGACATAAATGTACTAGCTACAGTATGGTATGTTGATGTGGTCTGTCCAGTCTGGGATGGCGGTGTAGATTACTTCATAGCCTGTAGATACGTCTCATCATCACTTACACAGGCCCAACTAAACCTTACACAGCTTTTCTATAGTGTGTTGTACAATGTTATACTGTAATGATGATTTGCTACCTGTATTTGTATCTGGTCGCAGAGTAGACCTATTTCTTTCTTTGTGTGGAGGTATATAGTCTTCACAATCCAGACCAGTCCGCAATTTAAACATTTTCAAAGGGCAGAAAGGAAATTACTTAAGATGTTACGGTAATAGTCCATTTAAAAGTAATTGTACTACAAGCCCAAACGATTGGCTATATTATCAACTCTGGTTCAAAATGGTTAGAAATGCCATAGCATAGTATAATGTATTAAGTCCTCACTAGCCGAAATAGATACTCAGAATTGTAAAGCTCAGAATAAGATAAAGACAATGTGTATCCTCTCCACTAAAGGAAAATGTTTGCTCCTCCTCTAGTCTCCCAATTTGCTTCCATCTCATTTTATGGTGTTCACATTGCAGGTCCCCAAACAACAGCAGAAGCATTAAAGAGATGGAAAGACCTCTAGTAATTTTAGTTTATAGGGTTGCCTTTTTTAAAAAATTTTTTGCCATGCTGTTTCCATTTGATGTTGAACTGCATCACAAGTGGCACTAGACTTTTTCTCTGTTCAACACATCACAACGCTGAAAGCGATTACGTTGTCAACTCTGCATTTTTCATCTGACAGCGGCGTGTGAGATGATTCAAACACCAACTCCTGACCAAATACTAACTAACCATCTGTTACACTGTGCAGTCTATGTATTTCATAGGATATTTTACAACATATCAAGCTGTGCTGCCTTTCCAAAGACATCACAGTAAATCTCTCTAGGTCCCAGTCCCACTTGATATAGCGTGCGGTTCCCATGTGTGGGAATACAGTGTGTGTGTGTTCTTTTGGCTCAGATATAGCCGACGTCTGTAATAGTAAACGATGGAATTAGACCTAGCCTCTTCCTCTGGCAGCATGAGGGCTTTCATGTGGGCACTGCAGATTTTACCATTGAGGCAACACACTTCCTTGCGACCAGTTACCCCGTGACCCCACTTGTGAAAGCAGGACTTCATGTCTGTCTGTATAGCTTTGCTCTCTGAAGAGTGCTTCTCTATACCTCTTTGCCTCTCTAAGTCTTTTCTTCTGCGTGGCTTGAGTTTTGGCCCAACCTTGCAGTTTGTATCACTCATCACAATAACACGCGACAATGTCATTTTCTTATCTCTTAATTTCCTGTTGCATATTAAAACGGACTTGAAAGAGACAGTATTGCACAGCCAAAGATGCAGCTGAGCGGTAACCTCATCTTTGTCATTAGCGGTCATCTTTGAGCTTGTTTTATCACTGAGGACTGTGGATACAAGAAACAGAGGTGTGTGTTTTCTATGGTGTTGTCACGCCACTTCCAGGGTTTGCTTTAAGATAACATCCCTGAGATAATCTGGGTGCTGCTGTCTTTGCCCTTAGCAGTGTCCTTTTAAAGACGCTGAAACACCACCCATGGCGTTATCCTAAGATGGCTCTCAGAACCTCCCGCCAGCTGTCCAGACCATTGTTTAGCACCAGGATTTTAGTCTCTTGCATTTTAAAACCACCGTATCCCTCTTTTCGGTCGATATCTGTCAAGATAGACGTATTTACCTGCAGATACAGTTGCTACGCCTTTCTTGCAGGGAGAGAGAGCGAGAGAGAGAGTTAGAGAGAAAAACAAAATGCAGCTGGATTTTGAATGTTCCAAGCAAGCCCTTCATTGTGTTTGACACGTTGTCAAATAAGAGTGCAAGACTACTTGAAATATGTAAAAAGGAAAAATATCTTCTCCCTAACTCCCCACATTCCAACAACCATGGCACGTTTTAACAATGTAAACCAGCTGTAGTTACGACCATCGTAGCATTTTAATTACATGAAATATGGTAACATGAGAAATGAGTGGATATGATTATGAATGTGGCTACACTAATCCCTGTTACCAGGATACTGTGGTGTCATAACAGTGTTATCAAAATAAAGTTAAATGGAGCACTGACCAGTTTAGATTGGGTCAGACTGACATTAGAAGTGCATATAAATATCGGCGCCCCCTAGTCCTGTGAGAGGCCTGTCAAAGCACACCATAATCCAGTACCTCTACACACACGCACACACGCACGCACGCACGCACGCACGCACGCACGCACACACACACCACTGAAAACCACCTGAACTTTCTGTCTATGAAGGTCATACTGTATTTTAGTAGTCCACTGAACCCTCTTCCTTGACTAGTAAGATGTTTACAGTATAAACACATTTGCTGGAACACTTACTGTACACATGGTACAGACACACACACACACGCACACAAAAACTTGCGCACACACATGCACTCACAATCACTCGTTGTGTTGAAATGTGTGACACTTGGTGACACCGCATTGCAGTCAGATCGACACACAGAGAGATATGTGAGATTGGATTTTAACATGACAGATTAGCAACATGTCCTCCCAATCAAGTATGGAGCTGTTACCGTGTACAGTGTTTGTGAACGCACACCTGCTCGATCAGACACATTCACAGTAAGTAGCAGCAAAAAAAGGCTGGCTGCTCTTGGATCCCACAACCACAGAAATTGTACATGCTTCTTATTTATATCAGTTCTATATTTACAAACCCTTCACCTTCATCATTCTGTTTATATTAATGGAGAAAATATCACTGTCTGACATGGGATTTTGATCTATGCATATCCTCCAATTAGTATGAATATTTGGTTTATAGTAGGGCTTAGATAAGCAAGCTAGTAGAGTTGTAATAATAATGTAATAATAATAATAATCTTTATATAGCTTTTTTATACAGAATCGCAGTTCAAAGTGCTTTACAGTGAGGGAATGCATGTACAGTTGTGCTTCCCATAAACAAAGAAATATAGAGAAACAACATTGACAACATTAACATTAACATTAATTAAATGGTTAAAGGAATCAGATAAAAAAATTAAAAGAAAAATTAAAACAGGTACACAACAGAATACAATAAAGATACATAATACTGAAATGACATATGTAAATAAAAATAAAAATAAAATACAAAAAATGATTAAAACAATCAGATGAAAGAAGTATAATAGTTGTATCATGTGTATATGGGCATGCTCTGGCTTAGCGGTGCCCACCTCCCGTGTTGCTGCGATCGCAGGCTGCTCACTGCTGCACTGTAGCATGACGTTTGGATGCGTGCGATCCCCCAAGCAGCTACTCACTAACACACATACCTTTCATATCTATGTAATGCATTATGTATACCTCAACTCATGTCTGTCTATACATGTCAGCACAATGTTTTGTACCAGTTATTATAATAATAATAATAATAATAATCATAATCATAATAATCATAATAATGTTAATATTGCTTATATAAATATAGAGATATAATAAAACATTGATAACGTACATGTAAGAATCCTTGAGCAAGATGCCTAACCCCCTAACTGCTGGTTGGTCGCACCTTGCATGGCAGCAATCCCCATCAGTGTGTGAATGGGTGAATGTGAGGCAATACTGTAAAGCGCTTTGGATAAAAGCTCTATATAAATGCTGTACATTTATTATTATTACTGTGGATTTGTTCTGGAGATTTTGATTTTGGCTGCTACTTAAGTATAAGGAGGGTGTTAAAGAGGAATGAGGAAGACACGTGTTTTTTGAGCATATCTCACACTGGAGTAAGAAACGTGAGTTTTCCACTATAGATAAGCTTTTAAAATGTATAATATACAATGAACTCACTTTGTACAATAATAAATACATTTTACTTCTTAAAATAAATCAAAACATGATGAAATAGCATAGGGTGTAATGAGAAGCTTGAGTTGAGATACAGTGTAAGGTCAGGAGCATCACACTAAGAATAACCTTGATATACTGTATAAGGTCATATACTGTAGTTCTTGCTAGTAACAGACTAGCCAATGGCTGCTGAAATCACCCCCTCCAACTTCTTATGGGCATACAGGAAGATTGTTGAAGATGGGAAAACTGTGTTTGATGTTCAAATGTATACTGTGTATTTCTGTACACTCCCTTGAGCCTTCATGGCGAGAATCTGTCAAGGAGAGATTGAGGCACATTGTATCTGTACCTTGTGTGGTAAATGAGCTACACCAAGTGACAGACACATGGCCCTTTAGTATGTAATTATGAGGCGAGGGGATTGGGGGGGAGGGGTTGCAGTGACTGCAGGACATTGTAATTAATCTGGCATGAGTTGAAATAAAGCCATTGATTACTGATGTTATCAGTACAGCTGTTATGATGAACAGCTTTTGTCATAATCTCCTGCATTGCCAAGTCTAGCAGCCCTAAAGATGAAAAACACTGAAATTCCAATGTTACCATAGAAGAAGAAACCAAATTACGTTTAAAATAATTAATTGGTTCAAGAGGACTAACCAAAACAAACTTAACTCTGCAGTAGTTACTGTATGAACATACCTGTCAGTTTGACAAATAGTCTGCCTACTGTTTAGCTGTAGGGGAAAGTTATATTCACAAGACAATGAGAGAGCTAAGGCTGATATATTAATACTTGTATGTTATGTAGTGTGTGTAAGGCCTGATCACACAGAGGCGTGGCTACTTCAAAAGTGCGTTGATAGAGCCAAGAGAGATGCGCTGCCTGGGCCAACTGTCACATTGACGAACAGCGCGACTCCGCGCCATGCGCTGAAAAGTTGAGAATATTAAAACTTTTATGAGCGTCTAAAAAACGCTTAAAAGACGCGAAGCGTGGCGGCATAAAAAAGTTAATGCCAGTTGTGCCGTACCATAAGAAAACAATGGTTTTACCGGCGACGCGTTTCTAACGACGCGCCTCAGTGTGATCGGGCCCTTATAGTATCAACAAGGTTTATGAGTGTTGTGTTCTAAAAGGTTAACCTGATACACCAGATGGTTTTGTTATACAGAACCATCTTGGAGGTCGTCGCCATCCCCTTGGAAAAGGGCAGGTACTTTCAAAAGGTACCTGGCAGGTGATTGGATGAATCTGTCTGCCAGTATCTATCACTGGCTAACATCCTGCTAACGTCACACCCCATAGCGGCCAGCACGATGCTGATTGGTCCAAACCACTGGGGGTTCAGACCCAAGCGCACAGACTTGAAGCCTGCCCAGGTTGATATTCACGGCAAAGTAAAACTAGAGCACGTGTGAAGTGAAACTGCACCCTAAAATGTGTTTTCTTTTATAGCTGTAAACAAAGTAATAGGATTGATCTGTGATGAGACACATCATTGCTGGTAATATTGACAAATGTCCCATTTTAATACAAATCTGCATTTTATTGTTTGAAAATAGAACTACATCATATCCGTTAAAAATCACCCCAGGACCATGCTGGTTTTCATAGGTACACTTAGTACGCTCATACGTCATCAAATTCAAATGTTAACGTTAATGTAGGGTAACGGGGGTCCCCCTCACAGCCCTCCCCTCACTCAGCTCCTTGACACATTTTTCAAAGTAGTAGTGGGTGGAGTCAGGCTCAGCGCTGTGGTGCAGTTACACTTTAACTTGTGGCAGTGAAGTAACTTGCAGCTAGCCTAACACATTATGTACAATGTGTGTTAGTTATGCAGGGTGAGGGTTTTAATGGCCCTAATATTTCTCATGGGGATGCAGAGAACAGACAGAGATCATATTAAATAGCACTACATTATGACTTCTATCCTATAGATAGAGATTTTTTATTTCAAATGGGCTGAGACCAGATGTGTGCGTGTGTGTGCGTGCGTGTTTGTGTGTGTGTGTTTAATGTAATTGAACTGTCTTCTGGTATTCGTATTGGACAGCCTGTCTCTCTACAATGACATACACTGTAACTGCATCTGTCTAATCAGGATAATGGTAGGTTTGAATGTGTTTCTACAGCGTGTTGGTTTTTGCTAGTATATAGCTAACTGACTGACTAATGGAGTAATGTTAATTCGCTGCAAAGCTTATCTGAGTTGAATAAACTGAGATAAGATGATGAATAAACTCCAAGGCGTTGTCACTAGTGGACCCTGTCCATCTCTCACAATCACTTGTGATTTGTGATGTGGCATTCATGTATTCTACGTATAGCTAGTTAATAATGAGTGTAACATTTAAGATTAGTTCAAGTGCTAGGCAACACACATGGTTTCACCTCATCATCTCAAATACCTTTGCTTTACTTTGATTTACTGTGCTATTCTCCAACACAACCAACTAAGGCATTACAGAATTTCACGTGTACAGAACATATATTATTAATGAGTTATGAACATAGTCTGCACCATAGATGCTTGACTGTGCACCCTCTCAAATGCTATCAAATATTAAACACTTATTGGCTGGGAATGAGAGGTCCTCGAGCTGACTTCAAGCTTTTGAAGAAAAGGGCATTTAAGGGTCCAGCTAATCGCCGGTGTAGGAGTATTCTTAATTGATTCAATCAGTCCAGGCCTGGCTGTCTTATCTTCAGATCTTAAGATCAGAGTTAAAGTTAAACGCACACCTGCATGCATGCATGCACACACAGACACAAATACACGCACACGTACGTGCACACACTTTGCACACACACACACACATAGAACCAGAGAGAGAGAGAGAGAGAGAGAGAGATGTAGCTTACATGCACGTACACACAAACACTCACACACACACATAGAACCAGAGAGAGAGAGAGAGAGAGAGAGACATGTAGCTTACATGCACGTACACACAAACACACACACATAACGAGAGAGAGAGAGAGACATGTAGCTTACATGCACATACACACAAACACACACACACACACAACGAGAGAGAGAGACATGTAGCTTACACGCGCGCACACACACACACACACACACACACACACACACACACACATAGAACCAGAGAGAGAGAGACAGACATGTAGCTTACATGCACGCGCACACACACAGAACAAGAGAGAGAGACATGTAGCTTACATGCACACAAACACGCACAAACGAACGCTCATAGTCATATTTCCCGTCTACGAGCTATGTGGCGGCTTTATAATAATCCATATGTCGTTTGTGCTCTAGCCTCTGTAAGCCACGCTGCCTTTAGTGCTGTAAAGGTAAAGGTGCTTCTATTGTCACATACATGTAGCGAAACTTACACTGCATTTAACCCATCCCTCAAGGGATTGGTGGGCAGCCGCTGTGCAGATGGTTCGTCCAATCAACTGCCAAGTGTTTTTTTTAAGTACAGCCATTCACAAACAGTTTCAATGTATGGCTCCCCAGATGGACTCGTGAAATCAATTCTTCTGGCATATCATGTTAGAAAGCAGGAGCGCCCAGAGGAAACCCACTCAGACACGGGGAGAACATGCCAACTCAACACAGAAAGGCCGGGACGACCGGGGTTCAAACCGGGGACCGTCTTGCTGTGAAGCCACAGTGCTATCAACTGGGCCACCGTGTTTCCCCTTTTGCCCCTTTACAGTATGTGTATGGCCACCGTGTTTCCCCTTTTGCCCCTTTACAGTATGTGTATGGCCACCGTGTTGCCCCTTTACAGTATGTGTATGGCCACCGTGCCCTGCGACGAAGGCCACAGTGTGTTATTGTAGGTGAAAGCACCACACCTTGGATGCAGCCACCACAACAATAGAGGTGGCCCGTCACCGACATCTGCAGCGCGTTTCCTCTCCATGCTGTGGGGAAGCGAGGGCGGTGTGTGGGGGGAGGAAGTGGAATGGAAAAAATACCCCCCCCCCCCTTCCCTCCCCCAGTAAAGGGTGGAGAGCAGTCGTCGGTCAGGAGCCCGCCGATCGCGGTCGGGCATACTTGTGGTCGGCTCTCTCCTCTCTCTTCAGTCTCAGCCTCCCTCCCTCCCTCCCTCCCTCCTGGCTGCCTCTGTCGGCTCCTGTTTCGCTCCCGCTCCCTTGTGTCCTGTGACAGACTATGTAGACTGTCTATATCTATGACCGTGTCCTCCACGGCGCTACAGGCCCACAGCAGTGAGAAGAAAATGCTGTCATCATTAGCTGTTAAGCCCCTGAACCCCACCCCCCACCACCACCCCCCCCCTTCTCCTACCCCCCCCTTCCCCCCAACCCCGACGGTCCCTGCCTATATTTGCGTATCCCCGTCCACAAGACCGCTGACTGGTTCACCGCCGGCCATCCAACTCTGGTCAGAATGAATGACTTCCATCCACAGCTTACACGCACGCACGCACGCACACACACACATACCATGGGAAAGGGGAACACTCACGTATACATTAGGGACGCACGTTTTATGAAAAATCCCGCTCTGCAACCACTAATTTCTGTATATTCTCTCCCTTTTCCATGTCTCTCTCTCTCTCTCTCTCTCTCTCTCTCTCTCTATATATCTCTCTCTCTCTCTCTCTCTCTTCCATGTCTCTCTCACACTCCTCCCTTCTAAATTGGTCTGCTCTCCTTCCTCTTAGCCCAGTTTTACAGAGCAGAAATAGAAGCTCTGGTTGGAGATCCACAGGTCTCTTGTGGGGCTTGTATATTACTGTAAGTGTGTCCTCTCCATGCTGATTGGGTGTGTGTGTACGTGCGTATGTGTGTGTGTTAATTTGTACTGGGTACTTGTGAGGTTTAGAGTCCCAGAGGAGTTTGTCTGGCAGTGTGAGTCGTAGCGCGAATGATGGCCACACAAACAAGCACGCCCTATCCACACATTATACATTTTCTTTGAATCATTCACAATTTAGATGGTTATCGACCGAGGCATTGAGGAAAGGGTTTTTGCCTAAAACGTGTATACTTTACAGTAATGAAAAAGGCATAGATAGAGGAAGTCTCTTTTGCTGTTCTGATTTAACGTGCTACAGCGTACAGGAAGGGTATTGGTGTGACTTTCCCTTTCATGGAAATACAGGAGATGGAATTGTATGAATGTACTATTGAAACTGAGGAAAGATCATTCACCATTCATGCCACTAAATGCTGCATTTGTGGAACACTATAACATCCACTAAACTGAGTTGTTTCAGTGCAACATATTTATATAGGAAGTTATAAAGGAAGACTTTATGAGAAGGTTGTATACGTGTCACAGCCCTGTTTAAACTGCCTGAGCGGAACACCTCAATGTCACATTATTAAGGATTATTCCCGTGTTTGTGTATAAACGTTTTGAGACTAATTTTGTGATATTATAATAGTGACAATGCCTAAAAAAAGCAAAACCATTGTTTACACTACTTTGTTAATCTCTCCGGTTAGGTGTTAAGGGTGAATGTAAAAGAGGGCATGTCCTATTTCTCAAAGTGGGTGGCCTACAAAGCTGAGAGCTCCGTTCATTGCTGAAAAGAACTCATTAGTGCTGCTGTCACTGTGTGCATGTTGCTTTATTGTCAGTTGGAAGTTGAAGGTGTTATTATATGCCATCAGGAAGCCCCACATTCCTACCATACCCTGGCATCTCCTGCTGGTATCAGCTGTAGTTGTACAAAGGCACCAGAAGGCTTGTGACCTGAGATGATTCAATTAAAGGGCAGTGACAATGTATCTTTGCTGTGAAAGCCACCGTACCACCGTGGCTGTATTCCAATGTGAAATAGAGCATGGCATGATACAACCATCAGCACAGTTTATTCTAAGTGTAAATGTACTATGTATTATTATAAATATTTTTTGAAACATGCAGTGAGAGCCTTCAAAACGATTTGTTCTTCTAAACCAAGTTATAATGTAGACAAGGTGCATCAGAATATCAGAAGATATTGAAAGTGGGCAGGATTTCTGATGTTTATTTATTTATTTTTGTACAGCCCTACAGAGTTATTACCATGGCAACAAAGTCCTGCCGCTGCCAGTATGAAAGGCAGTCGCCTATAAGGACGGGTCAATCCAGTTTTCAAAATCATACGTGAGATGTAGTCTGCTACTTAAACACGGTGCCAGTGTATCCCCGTGTATTCCTCAGGTTTATACCCTTTTTTACAGCCTGTGCTACAGCTTATTGCACCTGAGGCAACTGCAGTAAACCGTGTAGCCACAGTCTAGTTTTATTGCATCGCTATACCCAGTGTGTTGTGAACGGCACATACTGGAGCCATGTCTTCGGAAATATAAACAAACCAATATAAAATAAAGGGCGGTTTGTGCTATTTATGTAACTCTATTTTAACATTTTCAGGTTAACCGAACTCTCCAGCTGTCAACAGTATACCTTCTGTAATTGTTTGGCAATTAGCAGTGAGTGTGGAAGGGCGTGGCACTGGCAAATGCTGATTCTGTTCAGGAGGGACGCTTCACCATCTGGTGTCAAACTCCCATGCCTCCGACCAGAGCCTGTGTGTGTGTGTGTGTGTGTGTGTGTGTGTGTGTGTGTGTGTGTCTGCGGGTTCTGCAAGGCTAATTAGAGTTCAACTGCTGCAGTGCAATGTTAGACACTGTTGCCGCTGTGTTAGACATGCTCGGAGAGAGAGAGAGAGAGAGAGAGAGAGAGAGAGAGAGAGAGAGAGAGAGAGAGAGAGAGAGAGAGAGAGAGATGTTT
>JAOEGT010098295.1:0-13400 GCA_025447795.1 Speoplatyrhinus poulsoni | reverse complement strand
AACGTCTCGGGATCCCCCAGTCAGAGCTTGCTGATGTTGCTCGGGAAAGGGAAGTTTGGGGTCCCTTGCTGAAGCTGATGCCCCCGCGACCCGACTCCGGATAAGCGGGAGAGGATGGATGGCAACACACATAACTTTGTGGGCATGATCTAGCTTCGATTTAGCTCTGCCTGATTGTAACGTCCTCATTGCCGTGAAGAATATCCGACTACGGTGTTACCTTCACCGTTTGCATTTGGATTAACATTGTTCATCTCAGTAAAAGAGTAGGCCTTAGATGCTACGTGTCTTACTTTTTTACAATGCGTCGTGTGAACCGGACGCTGGCTACCTTGTTAAAGTCTCACTCGCCCAGCACGTTGATTTGGCTTGCACAATAGTTGGAAGGCCGCATACAAGCGTGCTAATAGGGTCCCTGTCGCCAACTTCCTCGGAAAACAACCACTACATCAGGCACTCCATACAGTAGGTGTTGACTACATTTTCCGACGTTGCTTCTAGCTCAGCGGAGGCAATTGTTAAGCAGAGCTCCCACAAATGTGTTTCCTTGTGTTTCATGTGTTGTTGTTGGTGGGCGTGCCGTGTAGGCTATGTACCATAGACAGTCATCTAGAACTTCAGAGCATGACTGGTAGGAGCACCACTCTGATTAGTTAGAATTAATGATGACGGCATGCAAATGCAACCATTGATTCTACAAAAACAAACTGGGACATATGCGCATATAAATCGCATGCTTTGCGATTTGCTAATGGCATTGGTTCAAATTGCAATTTCTATGTTTTCCATATCCGTTGCCATGACAGAATCGGTTCAAAGTGTTAGCACAAGGCTACACAATAAAAAAATGCAGGTAGTGGACATTTTTCTGTGTGATACCGTTCTTACGTAAACTAAGATACCACCATAATCTATGCATCAGTGATTCATTACATTAACTACATACTGAAACTATTTACCCACCAGGTTATAGATGCCCAGGAGGAGGGCCTCGATGCAGCCGTTGCTCTGTCGGTCCCTGCTCGCGGTGACACGCAAGTACACCCACACCAGCTCGGGCAGGAACTGCAGGGTAAAGCGCCGCAGACGATCCTCAGAGCTCCGGTACAGCTCAAACAGCTGGTGGCACACAGGCTCTAGCAGCTACACGGAAGACACGCACACACACGTTATTTAGCTACTGACTACAGTTTACAAAGCTTATTGGATCGCTCATTATATTACTCTGTATAGGCTACTAAGACACAACTGCATGATGCAAGTGTCACAGGAACATTGGTTAGAGAAAAATTACACATGAACACAAGGAGTGTCTATCCATGCGAAAACACATCACCACTCATGTCGGATTAATATTAATGGATCAAAACACATGTTAATTAAATGATGAATGTCACACCCTCATCATCTAAACGTCAAGACTAATAACGATGTCAAGATTAACCTAGTTGTTAGGCCACACTCAGTTTGCCAGCATTTTAAAAGTAAGTCCTTCTACTTCACTTGTAAAGGGCATTAAAACAGGGACTCCTCTCTATTCTCTACCACTATAGAGTTAGAGGGAAAGTTTGACCTCTGGTAGAGAGAGAGAGGTTGCATCCGAACAAACAGTCAAAAAAAAAAGAAGAAAAAAATGTCCTGTCCTTTCCTAGCAACTTCTCATTGAACTCGCGTGAAGAAGTCATCAGGTCAAGGACCTGATGACTTTATGGTCTTATGGAGAAACAAAACAAAATGGTTGTAGAGTAGCAACTGGTGTAAAATCTATCAAAACATATTTGTTATTTGGTCAAGTTTAACCTACTGATCTAATATGATTTAGAGAAGTATCTTTCCATCCATCAACAAAAAGCACAATTGTTATACTGTATGTAGCAATATAGTGTCAAGCAGCGCTTAGAAAACAAATTAAAATCATCAATGCATGGTGACATCATTTACAGTCGCACTAAAAACGAAGTTGTTCAAGGCGGAACTTTCTGTAATGGTGTCATATTAATATCACAATTGCTGTACAATAAATATAGCATTTACTGTTCCGACACACTTAAGCTAATAAGGCCAACATTAAAGTGAAAATACACATTTTACACTTCAGCATGAACTACACACAAAACGCTAGGAGCTCTGGGAAAGGGGTGTAGCGTCGTCAATATCTTTGATACAGCTGAAGAGATGTTTGCAAAAAAAAAAAAAATGTATTTACTCGTTACGTAACGCAACCGTCGGCAAGCTGAAAAGAAAACGGCTTAAACATGTTTTTAGTATGCATGAAAATAATTGTTAATTGTATTATGCTATGTAAAAACAGGCCTATACATTTGACATGATTGTTGTGTAATCCAAATGATGCGTCGCAAAGAATTGTGGGACGACACATCTCGATCGTCCTTTCGTAAAGGACGATCCAGTGTACCCTATGCTAAAGGACGCAAGAAAGGAAGCATTGAAGCACTTCGAACAGCTCTTACCATTGCCATTGCGACTTAGATACCTCCGGGTCACTGACTCAATTAGGAAGGTTCCTACGCAAGTGAAAAAGACTATACGGACGCAGCCAGAGAAAGAGATAATATAAATTACAACAGTAGGTCTACAGTATTCAGTTCTTGTCCTATGGGAGATTGTGAGAGTGTGTGTGTGTGTGGGGGGTCAGTTCACAATACTGCCCAATCAGCACTATTGTGTGCACTGTGGGCAGCTGTTCAATGAGTGACCTCTTTTTATTGCACTTGCTCCTTCATCTCTCTCACACGCATGAGCGTGCACACACACACGGCATGTGTATGGACTGGCAGGAAAAATGTGCACGCGCACACACAAACATTTCTATCCCTTACAGTGTCGTGTGCATCCATGCACTTTAAAGGTCAACCATTACCATTGTATGCCATTGACCTTAACATTAGGTGACAACTGTGGCCTTGCACGCCAACGTATTAGTGAGACGCGTTTAATAAGCATTTGCTAATTAAAACGACATAGTGTCATCTGGTTTCTACTGAGGATTCAATGCAGATGTTCAAATACTGCTTAGGACTTTCTGTTCAGTCTTTTTGAATTCCTGTCAAGTCTCTATCCAGAATGTTCTAGTTTGGTACCGTAGGTACCGGATATCCAACATGGATGCGTACGGTACCGTGGAAGTGTAGCTGCAGCTCCGCCTCCACTCGTTGAAAAGAAAAACAGCATGACTACTTCGCGTTCCAGGCGGATTATCAGGGAGTAATACATTTACAAAAAACTGTACCGTAAGCTATGCAAACAGTGCCTTCGAACTTTCCAGCCATAGCTTCTATCTTACCGGCTGACCGCATATTTGCATTGCAAACATTCACGTGTATATGCTGTAATTTACTACAATTAATTTTAACCGACGCTTTTTCGCTTCACGCTTGCCGATACCTCCGGAGCACCGACCGGGATCTCAGTGAATGTTTACCCGCCCTAGGAGCACTCTCGTGCGGGCACCGAGTCACGGATGTCCCGGTGGTACTTCCTCGGAGCCCCGAGCAGGCCACATAAAGCCACAGACTTCAGATTTCAAGGAGTACCGGACATTAGACCATGCATGCTATGTACAGACAATTTTTCAGTAGCCAAACCCATGGCACATACTGTAGATACCCCCAGCCTCAGAAGAGCTGACATTTGACTTCATCTTTGATGGCAGTCTCAGCGTCATGAGCTTGATATACCAAGCTTTTAATAACTGGTAATGTAGGCCTACTTAGGCAACATAAACAGTTAGAGCCTCATTTAATTAAGTACATGTGGATATTTTATAGTGTGTGTGCGCTTATACACTTTTTTTTCCCCGCGGTATCGAAATGAGTATCAAGAACCATGGAATTTCACTGGTATTGGTATCGACTACTACATTTCTGGTATTGTGACATCCCTACTGTGCTCTGAAACAGCATTTGTGTTGAAAACCTTCCGTGAACACTATTTCTTCATTGCAAATATCGCTGCATAAGAGACAATCACATTGAAATGATGTCTGTAACTTATAACCTAAAGCCTGTCTGTTCATGTGTTTGAGCCTGTGTGTGTGTGTATCTTGCAAAATGTGCCAGGCTGCCAACATGGCGAGTGTGTGTGTCTTCTAACAGGTTGTCTGGCACTGCCACTGTGCATCACCGCCTCCCACAACATCACAGCTTGTGTGTGTGTGTGTGTGTGTGTGTGCGCGTGTGCGTGTGTTCGCTCGCTTGTATGTATGTGCTTGTATGGAAGGTATGCTGCTACTCCTGCATAGCTATGCATCATCCTTCCTTCTGTCAACTGAGGACATATCAGTTACGTATGAGTTAAAGTATTGTATTTCCCTGAACTAGAAAAATACTCTGGCCTCTAGTCATCAATAACATCAGTGTGTGCATGTGTGCGTGTGAGCATGTGTGCGTGCGCGTTACCTCATTGTTAGGATCCTGTATTACTCTGTAGAGTGCTGGCACCAAAGACTTCTTCAGGTGAAGGCTGCCTGCGTATTTGGGGATGTGGGTTTCTGGTAAAGTCTGGCGAGACACAACAAAAACATGTAAGGGCCTGTAGAACTCTTTGCAGCCTAGCTGCATTCATAGACAGCAACTGCAAAAGTAAGTGAATTCTAGTTATGCCAGGCCAGCGAGCCAGACTAGTGCTGTAGAGCAAGCAGTCAGCGGCACACCCTTGGAATGCAGCTAAACGTAGTTCCACAGCTCATTTCAGGAATAAATGTGTAATCCAGCTCAAGCAGCTATGCTGGGTTTGCGGCGTTTCAAGCTAACCGCGCGCTAGCCCGGCACTCACAACATTGCCTCGCGTAACCCCGGGCGCAACACCTGCTGGGCGAGCACCTGTCCTCATCGACGGGGGGGGGGGTTTCCATGGCAACATCACCTTTATTACCCCGCAAACGTTCTGCGCCGAATCGAACCGTGCTGCATCGGAACCCTAGGTGTTCGCCTCCACCCACACGCGCGTGTTTCTGTGTGGTCGGTGGCGGACACGGTTGGCTGCAGTGGCCGAGGATCCGAGGATCAGAACAGAGTGTACTCAGCCCGCCGTCCTGATGTAGTGACTCATTGACGGCCTCACACCGTTCATCACCGTCTCCCTCTCTCCCTGTCTCACACGCACACACCCACCCACACTACCCCTGCCTTCACTAGCATGTCCTGACACACAAGGCGATACTTCGTGCTTACGCTTCATTATGGCTTATGAGGCGACATTCATTTTACGGTATTTTTAACACCGTTCTTCACCGCAGTTCTCTCACCTGCAGTCAGTGGTTTCGTTGGTGCAACACCTCAGCCGGCATGTTAAATCGACATTGTGAGTAACACACATGCATGCACACACACGAGCGATATATTGGGCTTTTACCTTGAATTCTGAGAGCCATTCCTCCACTACGCCGCGCTCGGAACCCAGCATGGTCCTGGGAGAGCCCACCTCCCTCCTCGGCAGCCTGGCGGACGGCAACGCCATGCATGTGGAAAGAGAAGGGGAGAGGGAGGAGGAAAGGGGGGGGGGGGTGTGAGTGTAGGCTAGCTTTGGTAGCGTCAACAGGCCACATGATGCCAGACACAGCGACATGCTGCTGCTGCACAACCACAGTGGACCTGTGGTGGTGACTTCTGAAATGTGTGGCAAGGCAAACAAAACCACTGCAGCATGTCCTAACTGGTCTCTGGCCTGGCCAGTGAGAGCATATACACAGACAATATTACTACTTTCTTAATGTCATGCATAGTAGCATTTCTTGTGATAGAAGAAGCATTTAAGGATATCATTTGTTCATTTAAATGGAAAAAGCTTTGAAAGGTAATAAAACACACGCCTGTATGATTGTTAGAAAATATACTCATTTTCTGCACATGAACATTTTCTTGATATGTAATGTGAAGTAGCACTGCTTGTTAATTGAAAAATCGACTTTTCCTGTTTAATAAGAAATATTAACATTTTAGTAATTTGAGTTAATAATATACAACCATTACGCTTACATTAATTACCCATAGTCATAGGGAAACAGCTGTAGGATGGTGAACTATGTCAAAGTGCGGGTTTGTTATTTGGACCACTGGTAATAAGTAAAAAAAATGTGTAAACCCTCACCAACATCAAAGATGCCCATCCGCCCCCCCGCCCCCCCCTCTGGAGACAGACCAATGTGAGCGATTTACTTGGCTTACTGTAGCTGCCCTGGCTGCCTAAATCTGTCCTGGCTGTTTAACCCAACAGGTTTGAGGAGACTGTCATACTCGATTTCTCTCAACGGTGCTCAAACACAGAACGTGTTTCTAAATAAAAGGTTGAGCTGGGGTTCTGTGGGTGTCAATCGAAGAGTGCACTTAAGCCTAACGCTATTCTAATGCTGCACTGTGAGCCATCTGAACCAATGTACAGACTAGTACAGAAGCTAAAATAAACCTCAGTGCCCAAATTAACAAGCCAATAGCACAACACGCCATGGAAAAACACCCTCATTAATTGTTGTTAATGAGGGTTTGGCTGCTGCAGCCAGCAGCAAATGACTGTAGGCTTGTGTCCGTGCACGCTAAAGAGTTAAGAGTGGGAAGGAAAATTGTCCATGTGTGTTTGTGTACACACCAAGGTGGAGGTGTGTTTTTAACTGCTACAGGCTCCAGTGATTGTTTGGATGCAGTCGGAAGGTGATATATAAAGACATGTAAACTGCCAACCAGACTAATGATTAAACAGCTAGGTTTGTGTAATGGCAGACAGGAATGCTTCACACACAAAACACTTCCAATACAACATCTACTCGGTATGATCCAACTTTCTAAATTAAAAAAGGACAATGGTGCCTTATGCAAAGTCAACAAATCCATATAGTCATATAGTGTTAAAACACCCGATAATCGGACGCCTGTAACATTAGCAAATACTTCGGACAAATGCAAGACAAAGTGTACCAGCACCCTGACAGATCTTAAACTGAAGTAACAGTAGTTACAAATCCCTTCATTCACTCCCCGCCTAAGTTTTAGAATCATTCATGTTATATGTGAGAGTCATATGGTGACTGCTTCTGGGGAGAAAAAAAAAAAAAAACCCACAATGGATAACAAATGTACAAAAAGTAATTTCAAGGGCCTAGTTCTACTTTCAAAGTTGTTTCTCAATATCGTGTGACATGAATTCGAAGATTTATTAGAGCCGTTTCCCTAACAAAAATATATGTAAATTTGACAGGATTAGGAAAAAATGTTTGGTCAGATAATATACACTTTGCCAATCCTGGATTTGGAGTTCCTGCACAATTATAATCAGTGTTCAAAGTAGACATCGACCAATAGTGGATTTTTAAAAGGCCGATATAATAATAGTTTGGAGCCGGAAAAAGATGATAGCCGATAGATCATCTGATAACTACAAATGCCAAAATAACAGCAGCAAATAACAATTCCTAGGTCTGTCAAGTCATTAGTATTTTAGAACTAGTGATTGTTTTTTTAGTTGTAACAGTTTTGAATTAATTATAATTATGCACGATATACTGACAAATAAAAACTAAATTCTATCATTCTCACCTCACTACTTACTGTACCTCATGTCAGCTGGCTAGTCTACTGTATATGCTACCAGTTAGACTGCCATCTTGTAGCTTGTTGTTATGATACCGGATAGGCGATTAGGGTTGCGTCTCATTTCTACTGTCTCTAAAAAAAGGAGGACTATTCTTTCTTATCACAAACAATGAAGTTATACTGTATTGCCAAATAAAATAGGACAAAATGTAATGTGAGTACTGAGGTCTCGTAATTGAGATACATTAGGAAAAATATTCAGTATCATCAGTGTTCATTAAGCTTTTACAGGCATTCTGTAATAGTCGTGTACATCTGGATCTGGTGGTGGGTCTGACGGTCTTACTATACAGTTGTTGAGATATGTCCATTGAACCTTAGATATGCTATAGACCTGCATTTACCAACTAACTAAAAACTATAAACCATGCTTGCTACTACTAGCAAAACAGATGGCATCCTTTCGGTAAGGCAGCAGTCTTCATTGTAAGACTTAAATATTATGCAATGCAAGGTGATGTATTCTACGTGACTGGTGCAGTCTGCGCAGCTATCGCCCACTATTGGAGCCAAGTTCTGCCGTTAATGATAGTTTGTAAAACGTCCTACCAAAACGATTCATTGGTCAACCCCTAGTTCGAAGCATCCAGTGTGCTTCAATGTTGCAATGTTGTATCAAAATCCGAATAGTGGCTCTGGTTGGATGATTGTACCAATTACGATAACCTTACTTCAAAAATACAAATACGCCCAGTGTTTTATTACCCTTGAAAAGCACCAAACAGCAGCATAATCAGACTATCCTGGTGAGAATAATATTGTGCATGTAAACAGCACACATTATCGGCCTTGAATTCATTACCACCAAAAAGCACACAATCAGTCCATCTCATAACCGCTCTACATTCACACTACATCACCATCCTTCGGAGGTGATGCTATCTCATTTGAGCAGTTAGAGAAGAAATTAAAGGACCTGGCCAAAGAATATAATCTTTATAGTCATACAATTGAAATGCCTGCAACATTTTATAGAGTCAAGCCATCTCGTCCATCTCTATACTGAAAGCTTCCTTCGACAAGTTGAGCATCATCAAACGCACAGTCAAGGGATGGATAGGGCAAGATTGAAAGGTTGCCATGGGAACGGTAGTCAAGACCCTTTGACAATGTCAAATGTTCAATGTGATGATAAAACCTGAGTATTAATACACCTTAATAATACAGATGTTCTTTGACTACAGACAATTTCAATGAAGTAGTTTAAATATCAGGCATATCCTTTCTTCATTCACATATATCACTCATATCATGTCTGAACAATAACAAAACAGGTAAAACATAATGAACAAACATATACTATATACTTGTCACACATCTGTCAATTGCTGTCCGTCTCCTGAAAGGACAATGAATAATCCAATAATCTCGGTTGTGTTCTTTTTGTTGGACAAAAGAACGTTTGATAGAAATATACAGAATAAACAAAAGAAGGGTCTCTGGCATTTCTCATTTAATGACGGCATTTCAAGTTCACGCTGATACCTTTGAATCACAAAGTGGAGATATGCACATTATTTTGAGGCACTGTGCCAGTTTGCATTCAATTGTTGCATAGCAACACACTGCCAAGCAACTTACAGAATTTACCTGGCAGAGTGAGTTAATGCCACGGCCAGAGTGATGGCAGTAAACAGGATGAAGGCCTCTCCAAGCCAACGCAGAGGGCTCTACTTGACATTAAGCATTCCTGAGCACAGCCTGTGTTTATCTGAAGGACGCTCAAAATTAGTCATCTATCACTGTGAGCTAAGGAAATTACTTGGTAGGAACCCTATCCCGGCTTCTAGAAGAGGAGTGTGCTGCCTCAATCTTTTGAACATTTACTTAGGTGATAAGAGGACGTCATTGTGACTTCAGATGAAGTCAAGAGCAGGTCTAAGCCATGTGAACAAGATAAATGATGAGCATACTGTACAACATTGATACAGGTATTATAGAATTCTCTTGCATGCATGAGGATAAATTGGGGATATCACATAACTCCCAGAACACAAATCAACTTCTCATATCGCATTCTTTAAAAATGGCAGTGACTATGTCTGAATGTACAAAATGGATATGCACACAGTGTTCCTGTGTGAAGGTTATGTGTGTGGTTCACAGTAGACAGAATAAATGTGTGTGCGCCTACCATCCTGCTTGCCTGTCAACACAGGAGATTAAATAAATAAGAGCAACGTTGTGGTGTGTGAATTCAGTAACTAACCTGAGGGGGATCACATGCGAGCCCACTCTACTGACATGGTGACTGTTTAATGTCAGGTCTATGCTCAAAGTCTTAAGACATCAAAGCTGGTCTGGGCTTGGAGGGTGGGAGTGCAGTTCAGACATAAAATCACAAAGGCGGAAGCATCCGTTTTAAGGAATCACCAATCGCATCTCTATAATTAGACTACAGGGTTTAACACAGGGCTCTTAGTTTAGAGATTAAGAACAGCACTGCTATGATGCAGGTTAATGCCAGAAATCACAACACTAAAAACAGACCATTGTTGTGACATTGACTTTGATACCAGTACAGTTTGAACAGTAAAAGGCATCAGTCAGCTGTTGTAAGCCAATTGGTATTAATCAGCTATTGTAAGCTAATTGTAAGACAATTTTAAGTAAATTTCACAAAATACCTCCTCACATTTCACTATCTTACAGTTCTGTGTGCGCTGAAAAAGAAAAAAAAAAATCCAGTATTCCACACAAAACAGCCAGCTTTGAGAAGAACCCAGAACTAAGGTTGCATAACCTGTCGAAATGAAAAATCAAGGTATTGAGGAGAGAAAAGCACATATCGGGAAACAAGACGTCAGGCATGATGGGGCCTTATCAAGGAAAGATAGGTAAACTGTGGGATCCTAATACTCAATATGCCTATGTGTGGTGACGTAGCGTGCCAAAATAATAATTTAGCATGGTGAAATAACTAAGGCTGGGCGATATATACCAAACATAATATCCCTATATATTTAGGTTGAATACCGATACATGATATATATTTGTATTTTCTATAAAGTTGGCTAAATCTTTAGGCATATAGAAAAAAAACTGGAACCCCGACAGAAATTTTACTGATTTTTATAGCGACATTGACATATGTGAGCTTTCTCTGGTGTCTCCGCCCCTTTGACACTCTGAACGCACTAAGTGCAGGTATGGAGGGAGAGACGAACTAATCAAAGTCATGAATAAATGCATAATAACTATATAGATATATAAAATTAGACAACATTCTTTATATTTTGTGAGAAAATTCGGCATATCGCCCAGCCCTAGAAATAACAAATTTTTGATCAGGTAAAGCATTTGGAATACCGTTTGTATTTACCTAGGCCTAACAGCCCCTTACCTAGGCATAATTGTCAATATGCCAAGTGTCTCTATTGCCCGTATGTATGCAGCTTGATCTCCTTTTCTCGTTCTCCGATACTTTTTTTCGTTAAACAGGTTATGAAATTTTTTTGTCAATTTTTTACCTTGTGGGTAGTGCATCCTGTCACACAACAGCATTAAGGAAGGTTTCATTTTTTTTTGTAGAAGTCAGAAATTACGTTAGCTTAGTTTAATGCAATGCAAAGTCAATAAATCTTTGATAACTGTTTTCCCACCGGTGGGCGTGGTTTTCAGATTATGACCCGTTGCACTCCGTCTGTAGCAGTTTGTCAGATAAACAAGAATCACTTCAACTCAAATCTGTTAACTTGTATTCGTTGTGAAAATGTAGGCAGCCTATCCTACCTAGACAAACTGGATGTAGCCTAGAGATCTTTCAATTTCCATGAAGCTATGCGGAAAAACTTTAAACTATGCTATTGATTTGGATGCAAAATCATTTTGATAGGCTTTGGGGTGACATTACTTAATTGAATTGGGGTGACATTTCTCATTAATTAGAAATTAAACAAAGTAAAATTAAAGCCCCGACTGTATCTTAACAGTAGGATTAACTATTATCACTACTAAGCTTATTTGTCTAGATATGAAGACTTGTCGCCGATTGAAGCCATATTCCCATTGACGCTCATTCAAAAACAAGCACCTCTTAAACGAATATTAACATTGTTTGAACACCACACAAGATCTAAAATGATTCTTTATATTATGAAGTGTGGGGGTTGCTTATTTTTTTAAAAGTTTTCCTAAAGCCCAAGAAAGCATTTTTTTTTTCTTGTGTGACGTCATCGCAGGGAACGAGCAAAGTACGAGCATTGGAGTTTGTTTGGCTACCATGGAGGCGGGACAGCGCAAGGACACCATAGGCCTAGGGACACCCGCGCACACAAATTTAATATATTTTTCCATGATTAACATTTTGTGGATATATTATTTGTGCCGAATGCTAGTGCTCAGCGCTGTGATGTGAACGCGCACACGTGACCGTTGAAGCCAAATGCACTGACTGCTATGACGTCTGCCCCTTAAAAACTATGATTAGGCTTCACTCCTATTGGCGGATGAGCTTTTGAGCAGTTTAGTTTAAATGAATAGGAGCCATTTTAAAACACCATATCTAGTTCTTATAATATATCCATGGCTCAGAGCCATGTGGGTCAGCTGTACGACACAGATCCCACCGCTGGGCGTGGCTAACTCACTTCTGGCAAAAATTGTACCAAATGGTTTCTGGCTGCCTCCCTATATACCATCTCTACAAAACACTTAACATAGCAAGTAGCTGTCAACAGATAAGATTCATTGTGTCTGCATTAATCTTTTAAAAGAAAGAACACCGGGCAAGTAAAAGTGGAAAACATGCTGCTGCAGTTAAACTGCATTTCACTGAAACCTTCTGAGGCGTCAGTGTTGTGTGTTGAATATGGTTGAGAAAAAAAAATTAATGAAGGCAGTTTGAAGAACACTTCCTTTTGACACAACGTCAAATTAAAACTCAACAGAAAGTCCAATGGTCAGAGCAGTCATCTAAAAAGGAGTAGCTTGAGCCTCCTTCTGTTCTCAGTTCAACTTTGGTTGCAATATTTAACTGGATCTCAGCTTTAAACAAAGTACCGTACTCAACTTTCCCCCCCATCAAGGATTTAGTTCTGGCGACTCTGGTGAATATTATAATACTGTTGATAAAATGTTGCGTGACCCTAATGACAATAACCGTGCCTTCCTCTAAAAAGCCACCCATCCTTCAAGCAAAGACCTGCTCATTGTCCTCCGCTGCAGCCCAGAAGGGAGAAGAGTGCCAACCCATCCTGTTTATGACACTTCAATACCTCAGTACACAATGGCACGGTGAAACCAAATAGAAACCATGCTAGTACAGAGGTCACTGTGACTACATAGCTGGCCCATCTACACACACAAAAACCACAATACTATACAGCAATAAAAGGCTTGTGATTAGTTTGTTTTCATTGAGGTCGGAGCTTGACATTGGTCTGTGCCCGGAAGCTGGAACAGGCCTCGTAGTTAAAGTAAATGACCCTAACCTGACATGCAGGATGATTTGAGAAGGGTAGGGACTTGGCAGGTGATGTGCCAGCTGTTAAATCAAACCCTTGCCGAAGCAAGGCAGGAGAAGAGTGAACATATATTTGCCATCAAGAAAGGCCTTTAGTGCTGTTCTTTGTTCTCCAGTTCAGATCAAACTGATTCTATTGCAGCATCTACTTTAGGCTAACCTCTTCAGGAACCACCATTGACACCTTTGGTTCATTAGTGAGAAATGTATTGAGTGTTAGGGCTTTGAACACATGAAATAAACAAGGGGGCAGGATGTATGGAAGTCCATAGAGGACTAAATTCAAATGAAAATGCAATCCCAAATAGCATTTTAATTGTCAAACAATTCCA
>JAOEGT010098284.1:0-13400 GCA_025447795.1 Speoplatyrhinus poulsoni | reverse complement strand
CCTTGGGAGGTGTTCCAGGCACGTCCAGCTTGGAGGAGGCCTCGGGGAAGACCCAGGACCAGGTGGAGAGATTATATATCCACACTGGCCTTGGAACGCCTCGGGATCCCCCAGTCAGAGCTTGCTAATGTGCCTCTGTAAAGGAAAGTTTGGGGTCCCCTGCTGGAGCTGCTGCCCTCGCGACCTGACTCTGGATAAGATTGATGGATGGATGTTTCCAATAAAATGCTCCACATTCAATAGGCTACATTGAACAACACTCGCCGTGCCCATTAAACCCAGCAAGCATTATTGCAACGCTCCTGAACTACTTTCAAATGTTTTTAAGGAAACCTTTAATTCTGTAAAACAAGTTAATTGAACATAGCCAACATTCACACTACTGAACGCACCACGTAAAGTCATCAAACATTTTGAGTGCGTAACATTTGCGTGGTCTCGTCGGTGTGGTATGACCGGGGAAGGACTTTTCGCATCCCCAGCGCCTCACACCCACACGTGCAATCAGATCGATTGCCTTCAGCTGTGTGGGTGTGAGGGCATATAGGCTGGGGACTACCGGGAAAGGGTGTGGGTTATTGTTCATGTTTTCTGTTCATGTGCTACGTGGCTGCACACGCCTTTTGCTTAAGTTTTGTTTTTGCTAGTACCTGTGTTTCATTTAGTTTAATTTACGTAAACACTGAGCGTGTTGCTCGCCATCCCCTCACCTGCTTCTGTGTCTTTCCCTTTTTTCGTTCGGTGGCACACGCTTCCATTATCCAGGCGTAACAGAGTGATTATTTATCAGATGATGATTGTATTGTATCATTACATTCCCTCTGTGTTTGTTTTAAGTTATATAGAATTTATATGTGTGTGTGATTATCCTTTTATATTGTTCATTTATTTCTTAGAGAGTTGGAGGATATCCTTCTCTTCCATTGAGAAGGATTTGATCAGGTCCCATGGCAACAGAAAGACTTGTTGTGACAGCCCAGCCACCAAATGCTGCCGGTAAGACACTTTAATGCTCTATGCACAGCACAGGTCCACAGTTCACATACAGTGTCTCTTAATGAAGAAGAGTAACCTGTTGCTTATTTTCGTCCTCACAGCAAGATCTGCTGCAAACTTCTCAAGCGTCTGATTGAAGGGCTAAAGCAACGCTACCCAGAGGAGCTGGACGTCGTCTGCTCCTACCATGTAAAAACGACCTTCCTGCACACCTTGTGCAACAGGTACCGAGCTCATTTAACTTGTTGTTGTTATTGGTATAGAGAGCCTAAAGCCCTGGACACACTGCAAGCGAGCCGCCCATCGCTTTGTCGCTGAACGTTGGTCGCTTGTTTACATTCCAGGCTCTGGTTGCCTAGGTGTCCCTCTCGTATCTTTCCCACTCAAAATGTTTCAGTTAATCTGTCAATCGATGTTATCCTTATCTCTCGTTGGTAGTCGCCTCAATCGCGTCGCCTGGAGTTGAGATTAGTTTACATCGGTACCCGCCCACTTCACGTCACAGACAGTTATGTCGCGTCGCCGACCGTTATGTTGCCCGTCATCGCTTCAACCACATTGACTTTCAATCGTCGCTGCTAGTCACTTGCAGTTTAAGTCACTTGCAGTTTAAGTCACTTACGCATTATGGGGCCTTAGTTCGGAAAAAATATGCATGGTAGTCAACGGAGAGAATCATAATTTTATTCTCGCCGTTGACTACAATTCATATTTTTACCACATGCTAGCTTAGTAGCAGGCTCTATATAATAACACTATATTATAATACCATATGCTATCTTATTAGCAGGCTCTATATAATAACACTATTATAATATAATAATATAATAATATTTTATGTTAGTAGCATGACCGTGTGTGTCTATGGCTCCTCCCCCACTAGGTATGACGACTCCCTGTGGGATCCCCAGCAGCTGCCCGCCTGCTTCATGAACCTCCTCGCGGCCCTGCAGGACCACGCGCAACGCGGCAACCTCCCCCACTTCTTTGTGCCGGGCTGCAACCTCTTCTCCACGCCGACGTTTCCCCGCAAGGCGCTGGCATTCCTGGCCGAGGCCCTGGCGGAGCAGAGGAGCCAGGGGGTGCCCCTGCTGAAGCCCCCAGCCCTGCTGGACTCCCCCCCCCTACACCCTCATCTTCCATCTCCTCCTCCATCTCCTCCGCCTCGTCGGCCGTCCGCTTCGCCCATGCAGCTGTTTGCTGTGACCAAGCACGTCGGGTCGTTTGACGTCAGGTTTATCGTTAAAATTATCCTGTCATTTATTGTAGTTCTAGTTTCAGTTCTTTATTTTATAATATATAAGAAAAGTTAATATATAAGAATCGTTTTTAGATTTTAAGCTGCCATACTTAGAATGGAATATTCCTTGCTTGACCATTAGATGGCAGCACATAGATACACATCACCCTTAACCCCTCCCACACCCCTATATTCTCAGACACAGCTATATCAACGCCTGCTGTACCAAAGTGAGAGAGAATATTTGCTTTAAGTGCACTCCAGCATAACCAGGGACATTATATAAAGGAGACATGCCAATTGAAGTATTTTGAATGGAGCTCTATGGGAGAATTCTGAAACGCAAATATAGCAATTGGAGGAATTTAATCCAAATAATAACACATACCTAAATACAAAAGATCCAATCATCTGCTTTATAACTGCCAACTGCATTAACCTATTAGCCTATACTAAATAACTGCCCGGGGCGTTTCAAAGGTGGCGAGACATGCTTAAGAGGACTTTGGTATAACCCAACTAAATGATGACATAGGTGTTCCATGCGTGCTGAAGCCCATTGCACACTGCATGTGCAGCTGAAGCGGAAGTGTTTTCAGGGATGTTTCTCCGCTATGCTTTGCGGACTGCCTGCGGACTGCCAGAACTCTATGTAAGTTTATCATGATAACCGTTGCACTGCATTGATGTAACATAATATTATGCATGTTGTAGGACAGTAAACAGAATCACAAATATACTAATAGATTATGACAACAATTCAGGTGAACAACAATTTTATCGAGGAAATGGTGGTGCAGTGGGTTAGAGCTTAGAATCATGCAACGGAATTCTTAAAAATTATTATTGGTAGTGTTTTACCTTCTTCTACGACATACATCCTATGTAAAAACACGAGGCGGAAAAAATAGGCTTCCAGAAAAAAACAAAAACGTTTGCTCTGCAAGCAGGGTTCGCCTTGCGTGCAGACTCATTGACTAACATTGAGCGAATCCAAAGCGGATCTGGTCCATGTCGGCTCCGCTTCAGCTCCACGTGCAGTGTGCAACAGCATTATTAAGATAGCAACATGGGTGACAAAGGGGAGAGGCTTCTCTCTGTGAAGCCTTCGCTGCACGATCGTGGCGGCACCATAATCACTCAATCTTCCATGTCAACGCAGAACAACATTTAGACTAAAAAGACTAAGCAATTCCAGAATTGCTTGTTCGTCAAATCAAATATAGAATCCTACTCTTGGTAAAGTTTCAGTAGCACTAGACAAATGAAAATGAAAAGCACAGGTGACAGCACAGATGACACGTGCAATGTAAAAATCCATACCAAAAGCTCTGTCCATGCATCTCAACATTTCAACTCAACTGCATACAGCAATACAGTGTATAACTTGTGGCATACAATCATCAAACATAGAATATAATGTTACTGTTTACTGTGAAGAGTGAAAATACTTTCAGATACTGAACAATTTTTTTGGAATATAATCATGTATGCAAACGACTAATGGTTAAAATAACGCAAGAAAAGAATACTCATCTATACTCAATACTTTCAATACTCACTATTGACCCTTGTTTTGGCTCTTGGTTTTTTTGACAAAGAACAAGGAGTGTGATTTCACATTACTAACTTCACACAGAGTTGCTTGTTCATTGTTCTGTGAGCTAGTACATCGACTGATTGCATGCTTCATTGACACCCTTTTTTTCAAATTAGGGTGTCAGGGGGTTTCTGAGCTCTCCACATCAAAAACAAAATTATTAAAAAATGTTTTAAAAATTAACAAGCATTATGAGAATGGCAATATAAATAAATATCTGTGGGTGGTAATGAAAGGCGTTGAGAAGTCACCATTTTCATAAAGAATTGTTATTTAAACATTGCAGACTTATGTTTTATTTTATGCACCTATGAGATGTGTACTATGTTTTGCATCAATTCAATTGCCACATTTCTTGATTGCCTTTGTCTTGAAATAATTTATAGCACATAACAAATATTGACTGTGGACAGTCAGTATTTAGTTAGATTGCATTTCATATGTATTGCATTCCTTATGATGTAAATTTTTTTTCAATGTTAACTGATTATTTTGTGTTAATTTTATAGGCTTCCTTATCACTTCAATTATACAAGTGTATTATATGGTTTTATATATTTGATTAAATATTATTTTATGTCTTTCATACTATCAAATGTGACTAATTTATGGTTGTACTGTATAATTGTCAAAATATTAACCGACCTGTCCATGTTCAATTCGCTAATGAAATAACATCATAACTGCTTTTCATTGTGATTAATGTGTTGTCTTTTTTATAATTTCAACTATATGTAGTACTCTGAGTACCCTGAAAAACGCTCTATAAATGCAATGCATAATTATTAGTACATTTAAAAAAAAACAATTACACACAGATTGTGTAAACACATATTTGATTAGTACAATGTAAGGAATGTAAAATGTGACACAATAAGTACATTATTGTGGTATATATTAGAATTATTATAGAAATAATTTACCGTGTATGGTGCTTTTATTTATTTGACTGTGCGTAAAGTGGAACTCATTACATTGTCTATGATGTTTCCGGGAGACTGTTGTATAGTGAACGCATCTCTTTAAATACTTTGCGCCGGAAATGTAACGTTCTCTTCTAGTGATCAAACATGGCGGTGAGTACAGACATTTGTGAATTTCCTTCTGAAATCCACAATCATCTTGAGTTATTGAGTAATGTAAACTACATTTTAAGCCATATTCGATTATAGATTGTTGCGTTCTATTAAATCCGAACGATATTTTGGCCACAATCGAAGGCTAGCCTACTGATAAAAGTGTCGATATTTAGCTGTGCTAACATGCTAGCAGCGCTCTATGTGTTCACCCTACAGCGACTTGCTTAACGCGACAATAACCAACTTCACAAGCAAGTTAGCGGGCTGTTCGTGTCAAAGGAATCGTATGTGGTTTAGTCCTAGTCATAAAACACCGGGTCAGAGCGTCCAGTGAAGTGGGAGCTACGGTAGTTTTGGTGGTGGGAGCTTGTTGGTGATATGTACGGGCATGTCCAGCCAGTTGCATGCACTAGTCCGACAGCGGTAGAAGAGCGGTTGTTGGGCTAGCGCAGTTTGCGGGCAAAACGCCACCGCACGTCGTGATGTCACGGTAGTGAGCGTTAAACGCTGTTTTAACATCAGCGTGTCTGCAGTCACGGTCATTCTCGGTAGCTAGATCACCCATACTGTCAGAAGCTGTTGTCAACGTATGGGTGGCGCTCAGTTACCGACATAAAACAACACTGCGACGTCAGGCCCGTGTTGTGGCGTTCAGCTGACCCTGTGCTCCTGTTGTGTTTCATGGCCAACAGGACCAGGGCGAGAAGAAAGAGAACCCCATGAAAGAGCTCCGCATCCGCAAGCTCTGCCTGAACATCTGTGTGGGGGAGAGTGGAGACAGACTGACGCGGGCTGCCAAGGTGTTGGAGCAGCTTACAGGACAGACCCCTGTCTTCTCCAAGGGTGGGTATATCGTGAATGGTGTGTGTTTATTTGCTACGAAACACGCGTTTGTAGTGAGCATGGTGATCGGTATCTCCTGCTTGTATATTTTTGTGCTACATAAGTGTTTCTCATATACTAACAATAGTATATTAATTCAGCAACCCTAATGTCTAGTCATGTGCAGTGTCATGTTGTAAACTAACTTCAGTGCCATTTCCCTGATGCTTCATGTCGCTCGTCTTCTCCCCCACAGCCCGCTACACTGTGCGATCCTTTGGTATTCGTAGAAATGAAAAGATTGCTGTCCACTGCACGGTCCGTGGAGCCAAGGCAGAGGAGATTCTTGAGAAGGGGCTGAAGGTGTGTGAAATGGCTTGACTCACTTTTGGACTGTGTTCATCTGTCACGTTATAAGCTAGTGTGTAAACAAATGTTGTCACAATGCTAAAACTGGTCTATAAAAAAGCAAACACGTGTTAAATAACTTTATAGCTTTGTGTGAGGGCTACTTTCATTACACCTGTATCAACGGTGCACAACATATCTATTCAGTATCATGCTGCGCAGTATATTAACATTGACCTTCCTCCTTTTTGGTGCTTTCTCTTCCAGGTGCGAGAGTACGAGTTGAGGAAGAACAACTTCTCTGACACCGGCAACTTTGGCTTTGGCATCCAGGAGCACATTGATCTGGGCATCAAGTATGACCCTAGCATCGGCATCTACGGACTGGACTTCTACGTGGTTAGTGACTGGATGTCCCTCTTCACCCACTTTATTTCAGTGTAATGTAGTGGTCAGAACTTGGCCAGCATCAGAGCTTTGTTTTAATGTATGAGTAGTTATTTGGCATTGGCTGGAAGTTTTCAGTGTGTGGTGATCAACAGGCTGCAAGTTTGAACATGTACATACTGCCAGTTGCAGAAACATTTGTATTCTGGAGGAATTGATGTATTTATCGTGGCATATTTAATATGGATACAAATAATCCACATATTACCTCAGTAATTTACATAGAGGTACCATAGGCCTTGACTATAAGGCCAAAATGTATATCATGATGTTTTTCTAAATTTCGGTTGATGCGATATAATTCTGATATTGATATGTACAATATAAACCAAGTGAACAACAAGTGAAATCTCCTATAAAATTTTTAAAATAAGGGTACAAAGAAATGTGTATTCAGTTAAAATAAATAAACAAAACTCTCAACTGTCTTTCTGTTAGAACATTATTGACCTATAATTATTAAACTATATTTATGTCCACCAGAAGGGGTCAGTAGTGGTTGTGACTGGCTCTGGAACGATCACATGAATTAGACTCAGCCAGCTAGTACGATAAGCTAGCAGTTTCACAGAAGATGTGTTAGCGGAGGAAGCTGTCATAATACGTAATATTAAGCCTTTCTGTTAAATTTGACTTGCATGTGAAAACAACCCACTACTGTTTGGCACTGGCTGCGTGTCTAGTGCAATTCATCAATGCACGTAGTTCCCCTTGAATACAACTGACTTCTGCAACCGTCATTAAGCTTATCGAAATACCGGAAATAAGTTTAAAAAGCATATCGCGTTGTTGAAAAAAAATGATATCGCCGTATATATTGATATTGAATTATTGTCCAGCCCTAGGGTACCGTACTTGCAGCCATACTACCCACATTGATCTAGCCTCTACTGAATGTGGTGCTATGGTGGTGAATAGAGAGCTGAACGCTGTGTATATATATATATATATATGTGTGTGTGTGTGTGTACCCTCAGGTCCTTGGCAGACCGGGTTTCAGCATCGCTGACAAGAAGCGGAAACGGGGCCGCATCGGTTACAAGCACCGCATCCGCAAAGAGGAGTCCATGCGCTGGTTCCAGCAAAAAGTGAGCATCCCTTTTGGGGAGACTTCTTAGTGTTGCCAGAATGCCTTGTGACAACCATGTGTTGTCATGGGGGTGGTGTGGATCGGAATTGGCTTAGAATTAACTTGGTGAATGTGTTCTGGACACGTTATGTTGGGGATTGTTTGTAGACCTCCACTTAAAGGCAGTCAGTCATTCTTGACTTCAAGCTCAAATCAAAACTATCGCTCTGCGGTCCTCCAGCGGTGCGTCAGATAGAAATGCATTGTGGAGCAAAGCGTAGTGGCTTTGTTATGAGCGGTGTTGGACACTTAGGTTTTCTCGTCACATTTTCTACACACACAGAATGGTAAACTAGCGAAATGCGAGGATATGTTTGTTAAAATTGACTAAGCTAAGTTTAGTATCTTGGCATTTAGCTGACTTAACTTTTTAATTTTGACACTATTAAACATCCTATAAAGGTATAGTCTGCTGTTGTAAGCTAATACACTTTCTGTCAAACTCAACAAATACCTCCTAGCTTTCAGTTTTCTGTGCGTGCCGAAAAAGTAATTTTGTACTTTGGTTCAAAGCCCCGCCACTGGAAACGCAGTGGCGAACACGGCTTGAAACAGCAATGCCCTTTGCCAGTGATTCCCAACCCTGGTCTGTTACTGCACCGTTATTATATTTAGACCTGATTCAAATGAATGGGTTGATAATCCATTTATTTGAATGTGTGTTGGAGCAGGGAGACATCTACAACATGCAAGTCAGTTGATGTTATTACATTTAGACCTGAGTCAAATGAGGGGTGTTGGAGAAGGGAGACATCTACAACATGCAAGACAGTGGATCCCAAGGATCAGGGTTGTGGAAACGATGCCCTAGGCTTCACAATGCGTTTCGATGTGTTGGGAGAATCTTCTGAGGACGTTTTGAGATGGAAGTTGGCAATCATTCTCAAATGACAGACCCTGCTTTGAACAAATAAGGCTTCAACATCAAGCCAACTGATTGATCCACTGCAGTAGGTCTGGCCACGCCACAGTCCTTTGCTCCTACTCTGTGTGGACCTCGGGTTAATGTTAAAACTATTGGACCGTGCGTGCGGTTTTAATCTGCCCATCTAGCTCTACCACCATTTTGAAACGCGCTAGACTTCAGCGTCGTCTTACTAACCCACCCTGATTGGACCGCCAGCATGGTGGCTGTGCGAACGCTAATGCTAACAGTGTTTCCAGACTGTAATCTCAGTGAAAAGTTATGGAAGTAGTCAAGAGGACAGTCAAGTCTTTTAGGCCCCTTTCTTTTCCAGCCTGTGGTGTTTTGGGTATTTGAATGAGTATAAATTCTTGTAAGTAAAGTACCATTAAAGGTACAGTCAGATATTGTAAGCTTTTGTCAAATTCGCCAAATATATTATCGCATTTTACCGTTCTGTGCGTGCCGTTAAAACTAATCCAGCGCTTCTACATGACCAGTAGGAACTGCAGCAGTTGGATGCAGAGGTGTTTTTTACTTGTTCTGTCAAACTAGTTTTGACTGCAGCTTGTAAATGAAACGGAACGATTAAACCTCAAATACTTATTCTCATCCCTTTCTCCTCTCACCCCCTCTAGTATGACGGCATCATCCTCCCCGGAAAGTAAAGGACTGCCTTTTTGTTTGTTTTTGTTTGTAACAAACCAATAAAACCATCAAAAGCCCATTTGATTCATTGTCATTTGTTGTATAATGCTAGATGTATTACTGTATAATGCCAGATTTATTATTCTATAATACTAGATGTATTATTGTATAATGCTAGATGTAGTGTATAATGTTAGATTAATTACTGTATAATGCTAGATGTATTGTATAATGCTAGATTTATTGTCTAATGCTAGATTAATTGAGGGGACGTCTACATTTCTATATGCATGTATATTTAGCTACCAACCACAAGGGGGCAGTATGGCCATTGAGCTCAGCGAATGCATGACTAGTTTGTGTTTTGGTGTCTGGAGTCGCAGTTTTCGTTAAGTTAGTCAACTTCGTAATGGGGCCGTCTCCTAGACTTGACTGTCTTGCCAACTCCCAGACTCCTGCCCTCATGTCGATGCCTCCGTGATTACATTGCCCTCCTTCCTCGCGGAGGAGTAGATCGCTGTGCACGGATGCAGTGGCCTCCTTAGTGTCAAACGACTAACGTGTGTGTGTGTGTGTGTTCGTGTGTGTCACCGGTTCCAACCGCAGGCCCGATACCAGTGTTTTTATGGTCCATTTCGGAGCATATACCCCAATAGCCCTCTGGAATTAAGGTAAATAAAGCAGAATAAATAACTCCTTAAATATGGGCATTATGTCAGATGGTCTATACTCCCAGCAGCCAACTGGGCCCACATAAATACATTAAAAACAATGAGCATTGATGTGATCAGATTTGCTTTATTCAGTGAGACTTTATACAGGCTCCAATGTCTTGATATCATGTCATACACTAGTATAGTAGCGCGCACCCACTTTGAATGGCACTCTACTTGTTTTCTATTAGCAATTAAGAACAAATGTAGAGGTATTTAGCCGATTAAATTAGCCTCTTAAACTAGTGTCTGTTCAGACCGAGACGTGTTCTCTAATAATCACCACCACTTCAATTTGCAGTTGGGTCATTTCGCCTACTTGACGTACAATGCATTTTGATTGACACTCACGACGACCAACTACGTTGACCAATGACCAAGTCGGACGTTAAACTTGGAATGAGAAAAACAGAGTCTGGCTGTTTTACATGAAGCCTATTAAGTATGTAGAATTACTGGTGAAAATAAATTGAACGTTTTAAAGAAAGCGCTTCGCTTACGTTGCACCGGTTTATTGTACACATCTCAGGTGGCGGGTATTAAAATAACACCTCAGCTAAGCATAAATGCTATGTTCATCTATGCTTCCCTTTGTTTTTGTTTTTATTTGTATATAATAACATAGTTTGGGAAAGTGATTGCTATACATGTAAGCCTACGAAGACTATGAATACCTGGCACTCGTGATTTCGTTTCATTTCATAGAACTTAAAAAAAAAACTTATAATTTAAAAAAGTAAATAATTCCTCAACGTTTTCTAGAGCTGCTGTAATTTCTACTCAGAACAGATAATTTTCAGTGCATAAATTATACAATCAACGGTTGATTACCGAGCTGCTCTACTGTGTAAAACTTGAAAAAATAAAACATTGCAACATTAAATACCTAATGATTAAATGGCTCATTTCTGTATGGTCACAATTCCCCCCCACACACACACACACACACACACACACACATCTCGTCCACTCTGTACCACACCACGCCCCCTAGTGCCTAGGCACGAGCTTACGGACTCACATTCAGCTACCATGCAGCCTGGTTCCAGCCTGCCTCCTTTTCCTGCTACACTCCTCCCTTGACCACCTCCTCCTCCTCCTCTACATCTCCCCTTCCCCCGCTACAATCACCCGTCGATCCCAGAGGTCCTGGAGCCTCCTCAGCTGGCAGGCTTCTGCACGAAGGGAGAACCAAACCCCTCGTGACCCGTTATGTTCTCCCTCTCTCCCTCCCCTCTCTCTCCGCCTGCTCCCCAGCCATCCTTTTTTCCCCTCTCCATTCCTTGCTCCTCACTCTCTCCCTCCCCCTCCCCCTTCTCTCTCCTCAATCATCTCCCACCTCTTCTTTCTCCCCCTGCTCCTCTCTCTCTCTTTGTCCCTCACCCCCTCTCCACCTCCCTCTCTCTCTCTCTCCTCTCTACCCTTCCCCCTCCATCTCTAGGCTGTGATGATCTGCGGCGGCGCGGTGCGGCTCTCTACCGCCCCCTGCTGCTGCTCCTGCTGCTGTTGCGCGCTGCTGGGCGTGTTGCGGTGCAGCGGCCTGCGGGGGGCGCCGCGCGGCGGCAGCGTGAGCGCACAGCACGACACGCCCACCGTGGCCTCGGGCAGCTCCTCCCCTGCCCCGCCGCTGCCGCCGGTTGCCCCGACGACCCAGCGGTCGGCGGTCGGCTCGTAGCGCTGCACCGCCGCCTTGTAGCGCTTCTCAGCCTCGTTCCAGCCGCCCAGCAGGTAGAGGCTGCCGCCCAGCGCTGCCAGCCCTGCCGTGCTCACGCCCAGGGGCAGCGGGGCGACACGGCTCCACGCCCCTCCGGCTCCTCCACCGCCGCCGGCCGTCCCCGGCGAGAACACCTCCACGGAGAGCACGTCCTCGCGCTCCCCGCCGGGGCCCAGCCGGCTGCCGCCCGCCACGTACACGCGGTCGCCGAGCGCGGCCGAGCAGTGCCAGCCGCGCGGCGCGTCCATCGGTGGCATCTCGCCCCAGGCGTCGTCGGCGATGCGGTATAGAGCCGCCGAGCGCGAGTAGGCGCAGTTGACGTAGCCGCCGGTGACCAGGACGTCGCCGGAGGGCAGCGCGGCGCTGGCGTGGCAGCAGCGCGGAGCCTCCATGGGCGCACGCATCTGCCAGGCGTTGGTGGATGGAGTGTAGCTCTCGGCTGTGGCCAGCAGGCCCTCCACGTTGCGGCCTCCGATGGCGTACAGGCGCCCCCCGGTGGCCGTCAGGGAGAAGTGCGTGCGACGCTGGCGCATGCTGGTCAGGTGCAGCCAGGTGTTGAATCGAGGGTCGTACCTGGTGGGGGATGGAGGTGTAAGGGGGAGATATGATAGTCAAAATACAGTGTGTGTGTGTGTGTGCTCTCTGTCTAGCTCTAGCTAGCTAAGTGTGTGTGTGTGTGTGTGTGTGTGCTTGTGCTCTCTGGCTATCTAGCTAGCTAGCTAAGTGTGTGTGTGTGTGTGTGTGTGTGTGTGTGTGTGTGTGCTCTCTGGCTATCTAGCTAGCTAGCTAAGTGTGTGTGTGTGTGTGTGCTCTCTGGCTATCTAGCTAGCTAGCTAGCTGTGTGTGTGCGCTCACTGTCTAGCTCTAGCTAGCTAGCTAAAAGTGTGTGTGTGTGCGTGCACTCTTTAGTTAGCTGGCTAGCTAGCTACCTGCTGAGGGTGCTGACGGCGTGCTTGGCCTGGTTGCGCGCGTCGTTCTGGTCCTCCCCTCCGGCCACATACAGGAAGCCGTCCATGACGGCGACGCATTGGTTGAAGCTCTTGGCCGGCAACTGGGAGAGGTGGCGCCATGTGGCGGCTCCACCCTCACGGGGGTCCCTCCACAGCACCTGGGCACAGGTGGGGTCAGAGGTCACTGGGGGCCGGGCTAGAATGCTGTAGCTTTCCGCATATTTTATTTAGTTTTTTATTGTGAATAAGTTAATGTAATTGCAAATTGATTAATTCAATTCACACCAAAACTACAAATACAAACACTCACACACACAACCCCCCCCACACACACACGGTTGCTCACCTCGCGGCTGAGCGCCCTCTCGGTGGCGGAGGGGCGCCCCCCGACGGCCACCAGCGTCTGCAGGCCGCCGCGCACCTGCGTGCGCCGCGACTGAAGCGCGTTCTGCTGGTGGGGCAGCAGGTGGTAGTTCATGGCGTCCACCAGCAGGCGGTGACACTGGGCGTCCTGCATCATGCGCGCCACTGGCTGCACCTGGCTCACCAGCTCGCCCGCCGGGATCGTCTCGAAGCGCACGTGCGACAGCAGCTCGGCCGCGTGCCGCTGCCGCTCGGGGTCGAAGTCCAGCCACTTCATAGCCAGCTGTGGGAGGGCACGGGGTTAATTAAAGGTGTTATAGGTGATGTTTTACACATTAATGTCCCCTTTTAGCCAGCTGTGGGAGGGCATGGGGTTAATTAAAGGTGTTATAGGTGATGTTTTACACATTAATGTCCCCTTTTAGCCAGCTGTGGGAGGGCATGGGG